>PVIC010052187.1:0-12235 GCA_004025085.1 Thryonomys swinderianus | reverse complement strand
ATACTAGTTGAATTTCCTCCTTTTGTGGCCCTTTGGCTTTTGTCCTCTTGGTAAAAGGCTGCCAACAGCAGTTGAGTTTCATAGCTGTGTCTTCCATGCATCAGAAAGCAGGAAATACCGCCAGGGTAAAATCAGTCTTTAACACAGGAGTCATCACTCTGGTATTCCACTCTTCTTGATTTTGACATGGTAATTCTTCGCTAGCCTGTTAGTATTTTAGTGTATGTGCTGCTGAAGTGAGCACAAGCCTGTTAGTTTTTTGAAAGTTTTCTCTTTTTAATCTCTGAAGCCTTCAAAAAAATTTTTAAATACTTATCTTGTTAGTCTCAGTGAAAGGATTAGTATGAAGTTCCTACTTTGCCTAATGGAAGAAGAAATTCTAAGATTGTCCTCATTTTTAAGATTTGTATTGATAATAGAAATGATTAGTGGTGTAATTTTAAACTGCATATGATGTTTGCTTAAAGTAACTCATAAAAATAAAGCCAGAATAAAATTTTTTCTCACCTTAGATCTGTTTGGAAATTTGGTTGCTTGGTTGTGATTTCATATCAGCATTTCCTTGATACTACCTGTCTATTGTCTTCATTCTTGTCTAACAGAATTTTCAACTATAAAGTTAGGAATAAAGGTTTAGTGCAGAAAGTGAACAACTGTAAGTGTTAAATATAAATAGTGATTTTTTTAACATACAACTCATAGTATTCTTTTTGGGGTTACTGTTGCATAATGCATAAGCAAATTAAATAGATAAAATGCTCCTTTAGTTGATAGAAGGCCATTAACCTTTGATCAGTCCATTGTACTTGTGAAGACAGTGCTTCATTTTTTAAAATTCTTCATAAAATACTAATCTTAACAGTTTTCCATAAGTGGAATGGAAAACCATCTTTAATCATTCTAGTTTATTTGGTCAGACATCTTATATTAATAAAACTACGTAATTGCTTAAGTATTTAACAGTCTTTGAAAATGTATAATTCGATATGGTAGTTAAGTTGGGCACAAAAGACCACATTTTTTAAGGCCTCAGCAACTTTTAAGTTTTTGAACATTCTGAATAAGTGATTGAACATTTTATTTCTTATGTACACAGAACACTTGAGTCAGCCTTTCTGTAGTAGCCTTTATGACCTTTTCCCCCATAAATATGGAGAAAAATTGTCTGCATTTGCTTTTTGTTTGCTGGTATAGGCATTTACTACAGTACTTTTCTGAAGTTCTGGGTAGTTTTTCTTCACTGTCAACTCTGAAGTAATAGGAAGAAGATAATATTTCATTTACACTTGTAAAAATCAGCCCCACATTCTTCAAATACAATTCTTTGGCTTGGGAAAACTGAACCAAATTTTAAAATAATATTATTGACGTTAGGCTATCCAGTAGTACAAATAACCATTAATTGTCAGTACATTCTTACTAAGATCTTGAACTCTACAGCTTTCAAATCCTGACTTTAGCACATAGTAAAATAAAGAGTTTAATTATTGGTGCGCCCTATATTCCTTTGTTTCTGTAGCTATAAAAGGACTTGATCCATGGTTGAAAGGATTAGAATGGTGTACATTATGTATTTAGCATACTATCTCATATATTTTTAATTTGAAATTTCAAAAATTAATGCCTTTTGTTCAAGATATATTTTTTAAAAGCATCCTTTTTTCTTCACTATTTTAATGGATTGCAAAATGCCCCTTTTTTAATATACACTATCATACTTTTTAAAATATTTTTATTAGTATATGTTTGTGGTACATTTAGATTTCTTGTGGAAAATTGGTACATGTATTAGACACATCTTAATTTTTTTTTATCTCCTCTTCTTCCCCTTTGTCCTCTCTCCCTCCATTGCTTGATTCTCTTCCCAGTTGAAAGATGTCTATCTCCTTTCCTATTATCTATCATGTCACTCTTCATTTATATTTTAGGTTTCTCCTATAATAAAACCATGCAATATTTAAGCTTATCTGAATTATTTTATTTAATGTTGTGGTCTCAAGGTGCATCCATTTTCCTACAACAGACTCAAATTTATCCTTTATGATAGAGTATTACTTCATTATGTATAGTTACTATAGTTTCTTTGTTTCCATTGATCTTTGTCCATATTGGTGGATATATAGGCTGGTTCCAAGATTTAACTGTTATGAATTGTGCTGCTATACATATGGATAATAGTGTATAATAGTGTAATACTGTAATAGGATGTCTTTAACTCTTGGGAAGATGCCTAGAAAAGGACTAATGTACTTTCTTCTTTTAATTTACTAATCTTCATACTGGTCTCCATAGTGGCTATAACAGTGTAATTTATATTCCTACCAATGTAAAAGAGTTCCTTTTCTTCCAGTCTTACCAGTATTTATTCTTACTTGATTTCTTGAGGATAGCCATTCTTTCTGGGGTAATAGGAAATTTCAGTGTTATTTTAATTTACATTTCTGTAGTAGCTGGTGATACTGAACATTTTTTCATTTGTACTTCTGAAAAGTGTCTTCATTTCACTTGTCCACTTTTTGATTGGGTCTTTTATTTGGGAGTCTAAATTTTTTTGAGTTCTTTATTCGAGATATTAATACTCTTTTTGAGCTAGTGAAGATTTTTTTCTATTCTGTAGGTTCTCTTGACTCTAGGGGTGGTTTCTTTTGCTCTGCAGAAACTGTTTGATATGTTCACATTTGTTTATTCTTGGTACTATTCCCACTTGCAAATGTATTTTAATCTGTGATTTGGTACCCATGACAGATACATTACTGTATTGGAATACTTGAGTTAGTAGATATTCTGGATAGTTATTTGAGAGTAGCTTACTATGAGGATTCTTTAAATTTAATAGGTATGACAGATAACTTCGTATACATGAATGCCTTAGATTTACTAGGTATTCCCAGTTACTGTTTATTAGAGTAGATTTTTAAAAATCTCTTACATAGTATTAAGACTTTCATATAGTATTGAACTTGAACTGGGGAAAAAACAGGCCTACATGAGTTAGCCCACATTTCAGAGCTTCAGAAAGTAAAATTTTAGTACTGGAAAAAATCAATTTAAAGAACCCATCAGAGAGTTACCACTAAAATTTCAACCTGGAAAGAACTTGCTTCTAATTATGTTTTCAGAACTAAGCTTTTAATAGAAAGAAATACATTGCCATTTTGTTAATGTGTTCCTGATGTTTTATCCATGAATTACAGGATACATGACAGAATTCTATCCAACATTATTATTGTGGCACAAAGCACAAACAGGAAAAAAATGAACTTCAGCTGTTAGAGTGAAAATGTAAAGTGTGATAGGATGGAAAGAATGTCCTCAACCATTTTCTATTCATTTAGAGGGGAAAAAAACAAATATTTTTACTTAACCAATTGCTTTCCATATCACCTTTTTTAAAATGTCAGGACAGTGTTAACCTTGGTGATTCATAGATACAATGCTAAATAATGAAAGATATTTGGGTGACTAAGCCACAGGTTATAAGAGAGAGAAATTTTGTTACTGTGCTTCTAAATTTTCCTATACTGGAGAGTTTTCACCAATTGAGTAAGTCTGTGTGTTTTACATTAAAACCTGGGTTCCTAATTTCTGGTTTTGACTTGGAGAGTTATAATGGAAATGTAAAACAAATAAACTGATGTATTATTTTTCTTTGATATTTGTTGCCCATGAATTTTATACTGTTCCTTTGTATTCTAATTATTTTTTCTAAAACTATAAGATGGAAATGTAAATATTTATATCATTTATATTAATGATATCCTTAAAACTGCTTATTCACAGTAAAATAAAAAAGAACTTAGTCTACTTAGATTTATATTATAAAAAAATTTATCTCTTCTGTCTGAAAAGCTTAAGTCCATGTACTGAATTCACTCCAATAATATCCAGTCTCCTTTTATTGGACAGAACATTTTTAAAGCTACTATTCTGAACAGGAAAGGACAAAAAGAAAGCCAAAATGCCATTTTTATTGACTTGCAGCTTGTAAAGAGATCCAAGGATATTATGTAACTGGAAAATTATTTTGAAATAATGACTTAATTCAATAAAAAGGCAGTTTCCAAATAAACTATTCTGACAGTGCGTATATTACAACTGATTTTATTACATACAATGCCTGTCTCTTTCATTTCATTCATGTAATATTCAAAAGTGTAAGTCTGATTTCAGTAATCTGTGGTTGCAGTATTTCTGACATGTCTTTTAGAAGGCTGTTAGAGTTGTTGTAATGTAAATACTGAAAATAGAAATGATTGTTTTCTGTGTGTTACATTAAATTTCTTTTTTTAGATAATGATAAAGTCAATGGAGAAGATGATGGGAAAACAAAGAAAAGTCAGAAGGATGATGAAGAACAAATTGCTAGATACAGGCAGCTCTTGCAGGTTATTCAAGAAAAAGAAAAGAAAAGCAAAGAAAATGATATGGAAATGGAAATTAAGTGGGTTCCAGGTATGAATTAGGTACTATAAATGATTTCTAGTTTTTTTATTTGGGGCTGTTGAATGTGTTTTAGATGTGAAGATAAAGAAGTTACTGTTTGGAAATAAGAGTTTAAAAAATTGTGTCTTGTACAAGGTATTTGGATAATGTGATATTTAACTCACTTTGGTACTAGCATTTAGGTTCTGGCCCATTTACTCCTAGTTTCTTTGACTTAGTTCTTACAAATTATTCCTGTCCATTTATGAAAGTAGATCTTTGCTAGGATTGATTATTGTATTTTCAGAATATAGCAACTTGAATTGAGGCACTATGACTTTAAAATTGTGTTGCTTTTCAAAATGTGTAATTTTCAAGTGATTTTTTCTTTCATAATCTCTTAGTCTTTAATTTGTAAAGTTTCACTAACAAAATATATTACATAGTCTTCCATTCCATCTTAGTTTTGCAGTAGTCATAGAAATATGGCATAGTACAGTACTATAGTACTAGTACAATGCTAATTAAAACAATATCAGAACTAAACAAAGATAAAAGCTGGGATAAACACGGATTGTTCTATAGGATACACATGGTTTTGTTCAACAGTGCTAGGCAAATTAGCATGTAGTTTTGCAACCGATACTGTTCTTTGAAGATTACTGCTGTTTACATACAATTTTCCTTAAGTATCCATGGAGGATTAGTTCCAGGACTCCCACAAATAACAAAATCTAAAAATGCTCATCAATTATATAAAGTGGCCTATGACTTGCATATAACTCACATTCATCCTCTTGTGTGTTTAAATCATTTCTAGATTGCTTATGATACCTAATACAATCGTAAATTTTATGTAAAAATATTGTTGTACTCTACCTTTTAGGGGATAATAACAAGAAACAGAGTCCTCACATGCTCAGTACAGACATAGTTTAGTTTTTTTGTTTTTTTTTAATTTTCTGTAATCCACAGTTAGTTGAACCTGGCTGCAAAATTCATGAATACAAATTTTTGCTCCTGTGTTGAGGAATTTTGATGTCTGATTTTCTTTTCTCAATGTTATTGCAATTAGTACTGCTGACTTCATAAAGTGAAGTACACTTCTATTTAGCACTACATTTTTATCTTAAATTTTTATTTGTGAATATAATGTAATATAAATTAATTTGAAAATTGAAAATGAAAAATTAAAATTTTAGTATCTTTAACCATTGCTTAGGTGGATTGGAGTCTAATTTACCATTTTTATGTTGTCAAATATTATCTATATTTCTAATCTTCACTATGGTAGACCTATGGCATTGCAAAGAAATAGATTCCAAACCCACATATAACAGTCTTTTCTTAGATCTCTTTATTTTTAATCACCAAATTGGCTTGATTTTTAAGACCTTTTAAGTTTAAAAACTTTAACAACCGTCGTTTTTCCAAACTGTAGAAATACTTTTTATGCACGTGAAGACTAGTAGGGAGCAACCAGGACACAGTGAGAAGCAGATGCTGACAATCAGACTAACTTAGTTATGTGACTTCCTCCCTCACACAGCAAGTACATATGCTGTGGATCAAACTGTGGTTCTCTTACAAACTGTTAAAACTACCAGTGTTAGAACCTCAAATATTAAGTCTCAGATGCCAAGTGTAAGGATATTATAAATAATCTATAGCTTTTTTCATATTTTGAATTATTTTCATAGGATAACTTCCCAGAATAGAACTAGAAAAAGACATGAATACTTCTTTGTCCTGAGGTTATGTCCAAATCTTTTTCCAAAAATACTACACTAGTGAATAATGCCTTCAACGTCAATATGAATGCCAGTTTCATCAAATTATCATTGTTAGCTATATTTTTTTTACTTTTAGTTGAATGGAAGAAAATTGGTTTACTCATTGAATACTTCAATTTAAAATGTTTTAAAAGTCTCAAACTATAATATTTTTGAAGGCTGCAGTGGGGCATTATTACCTATATTGCATACAAGCACTTATGAATGTAAAAAGGTAAAGGGGTAAGGGTTGGGATTTAGCTAAGTGCCTGCCTTGCAAGCACAAGATCCTGAATTATTTTCCTCTGTACCAGGGGTTGGGGGGAATGTAAAGAGGTCTTTTAGATACTCTACATACAACATAAAGTGTTGTTGTTTTTTGGGGTTTTTTTGCGGTACTCAAGATTGAACTCAGGCCCTTGTGCTGCCAAGGTCGATGCAATACCACTTGAGCTAAATTCCCAGCACTAGGTTTTTGAGCTAACATTTCTGAATATCAGTTTACTCTTTTAATAAAGAAAGAATAATTCTTTCTTGCTGAATTTGAGGTATTTATAAAAGTGCTATATAGACAGTAAAATACTAAGTCATAAGTATATCTTGGTAGATATGTGCCTTTAAAAACATGTTACAATAGCCGGGCATGGTGGCTCACGCCTATAATCCCAGCACTCAGGAGGCAGAGACAGGAGGATTGCTGAGTTCGAGGCTTGCCTGGGTTACATAGTGAGCTCAGGGCCAGCCTGAACTACAAAGCGAGACCCTATCTCAAAAAAAGAAAAGTTACAATAATAGTGATGTTAAACCTTTGGATTTTCATATTATACTTTAGTAAACTATACAGGGCCACTATGAGATTGTATCAGTAAGGGTTTTTCTTTGGCCTGAATCTCCAAAGCATTAATCTCTTTAGAAAAATAACTACTCTTAATCACTAACACTTGCTGAGTATGGTTTGATTTGAGTTTTAAAAGGCCTGGTTTGTGCTAGTTAAACTTCCTTTTTTTATTTGATCATACCATAGAGTAACATGTAGAGTTGAATTCCTTAATTGTAAAGTATTAAGGGATATAAATAATAAGTTCCTGGCTGTAACAACTGAAATGAACTACTATTCCTATTGGTATTTTGCTCCTATGGAGATGTCATAATGCACCCTTATTAATTAGTAAAAGTCCTGGGCATGGTGGTGCATACCTGTAATCTTGGAAGTCTAAGGCAGAAGGATCAGTACAAGTTCAAGTCGAGCCTTAACTACACAGCAGGATTGTGCCTCCCGAGTGCTGGGATTACAGGTGTGACCTACCCAGCATTTTGAAATGTGGTCCCGGGCACTGAACGTGAACCTTGCATTTTGAGGCCTGCCGGAACCACTGAGCTAAATCCCTGGCCCTTTTTCAGGATTTTTAAATACTCTATGAGATATCTAGTGTCTCAAATTTTTACTAGTTTTTCTCCCAGTCTCACTTTGGTTATTAGATAAGATGATACACATAAATTTTTTTTTTTTTTTTTTTTTTGCACTGGGAGTCAAACTCAGGACCTTACGCTTGCCAGGCAGGCACAATGCCACTGAACTAAATCCTTACCACACAGATAACCCATATATAAAATTTTCAGCAGTGAATGTGCCTCATTAGGGAATTTGTAACATAAATCTCAATGAAGTATGCGAGTATGTCTGACTTCTCTCTTACCCATTCTCCATATTAATAGTTCTATTGTTTGTAAGTAGTATCTATGAAATTTGATCCAGAATGTGAATAATGCCGTCTTACTAATCTCAAAAGAGATTGCATATAATAAATGTCCTCTTTTTCTTAGCTTCCTTGTTTAATAGACACTATAGAAAAGGGTATTAGTGCTAGGTGTGATAGCATACTCCCCTAATCCCAATACTGAAAGACCGAAGCAAGAGGATCACAAATTCAAGCCCAACCTGGGCAGTTTAGCAATTTAGGATGTAGCTCAGAGGGAAGACTCTGGGTTCAACCGCCAGTACCAAAACAAAAAAATAAGACATCCTTCAGTACCCTCAACTTTTCCACTATCCTATCAAATACTTACTGAGCAGCTACTATATGCCAGGATTTATTCTAAACACCTTGTGAAAAAAATGCAAATACCAGATTTCAGAGATCTTATGTTCTAAACAGTCCAGTGATGAGGAAACATGACAAGAAAATTATGTGAGTAGAGGTCAGAGAATGGACCACGCATTACAAGCAGAAAAATAATAAATGAGTGGCCTTGATCCTATAATTTTATTTGTGTTTGAAGAAGAGGAAAGCGAATAGTGTGGTTGAAATGGAGAGATCAAATGAGAAATATACAAGCAGTCAATGGGGAAACTGGAGCCCGTTATGAAGGTCTTTAGGCCATGAACATGAACTTCTTGGAGAAGCCATTGAGAATTTTGAGCTAGGAGGTGTAAGATCTGGTTCTTACTTTCAATAGGATGCTCTGACTGTCCTGATTCATAGATTAAAGTGGTAAATAGACAAAATGAGGGAAATTGATCAGGTGGTTACACTAATCCTGAAGTAATAAAATGATGGATAGGACATTTGCAAGAGAACATCAACAATCTCTTTTTTTTTTCATATGTTAACTGTAAGATGTCTATTACAAAACAAATGCCAAGGAGTCCATGAGGATATAAAAAAGTTCAAGGAAGAAGTCAGGGACAGAGATATAAATTTAGGAATCTTCATTACTTAGAACTCTAGGAGTGGACAAAAGTTAATGAATATAGGTAGAAAAGAAAAGCTCAAAAACTGATCACCAGAGCCCTCCAGCTTTTATTAGAGACAGAGAAAGGACCACCAAAAGCATCTTTTAAAAAGCTACCAGAGAAGCAGGAAGAAATTCAAGATTGTGGGATATCCAGTGAGAAAGGAAATGAGAATTACAATGAGTTAGCTAAGTAGAGGTCATTGGTAATATTGAATAGTTTTGGTGGTGTGAGGGCTTCATAGTGAACATGAGAGTCCAAGGAATGAGAAACAGCAACTACAGGCAACTCCTTGTTCTAAAACACTTGATTATTAGAATGTTGTAGGCTTTCAGACTTCATTCCTGAAAGACCACTTCTGAGAGTAAATTCCAAAAAAAAAGACTTCTTGCACAATACCATTATCACACTAAGGAAATTTAATAATCATGTTTCTTAAGGCAATCTTTGTAGTCCTTTGTTGATCCAGAATCTAACCATTAGTTTTTAAAGTATACATAGTAGTTGCCCAAAAGAATCCCACTATCTGCTATTGTTTTTTCTTTATAATTCATGTAAAAGTTCTTGATATGAATCTTCCATAGATACATAGATAGATAGATAAATATAGATAGATAGATAGATAGATAGATAGATAGATAGATAGATAGATAGATATCCTGTTGCTCTTCATCAAGAGATGTGTGATGCTATTTTGCCCTGTTATTGGTGCTGCTAACTGTACTCAAAGTGGTCCAAGTTATTTCTTCATTGTCAGAACACATTTTCTCCTTTGTGACTGATAGGTAATTTGTGTGGTGATACTGTGTGAATATCCTGTTCACTGTGTAACCAGGTGGCTTTGTAATCTTTAATCCATACTTAAGTAGGTTGCCGATTACAAAATAGTAATTTTCAGTTGCTTTCATTCTTTCTGCATTTGTTAGATCTTTCTCCATTTCTCTTCCAAGTCACTGTGCACTCATAGTTTGACAACTCCTGACTTCCTATGATGAATCACAGAAAAATGGGAAGAAACTAGAAGAGAAAATGAAGAGAGCATTTTTCTTTAAGATGGCAAGAGAAACAAAAACAGCATGCCATATGCTTTTTGAATGATTGCTAAGAAAAAAAAGAATGCAGAAATTATGTTCTGAAGTAGATAAACAGACGTGGCGATATTTTTGCAAGAGTAGAGAAAATGGCCTGTAGTAGAAGTGCATAGGGTTCATCCATTGTAACAACAATAAAGAAGGCAGATAATATGGTCACAGAAAGGAAACAGGTAGATATGGTGTAGGAAACTTTTAGTGTTTTTCTATTTATGTTTTCTCTTGATATAGAAGATAGTATCAACTGAGAATAGAACGGAGGAAGAGGGAGTTAGAGTATTGAGCAAAGAAGGTTTGAGATAATTGTTAAAGATAATGCAGGAAAAGGAAATTAATAGGATTGCTGAACAGTAACAAGGACACACATCATGGTCATATAAAGTAAGATGAGTTGACATAATTAAACCTTTCTTTAGTATATTTAATTGTATGCTTACAGGAATGAGATAAGGAGAATTTTAGATTAAGCCAAACTAGAAGTTTGTCAACCAAATAGGAGCAAGCAAGACAAGAAGAAATAGAATAGACTGAAAGATAAATGCGAGTGGTGATTGTAATGATAGAACATGTCTGTGTTGAGTTAGGAGGGAAATGGAGGTATCTGGAAGGTGAAGGAAGGTAAAATAAAAGGTAAGAGAATTATGGATTCTTTACTTACAAGTGTTAGCTTTGAGGTGTTAGAGAGTAAAATGAAAAAAATTGGGATGGTGGTTAAGATCTTAGTGGGCCCAAGAGGTAGTTCAGTGCCTGCCTGACAAGTGCAAGGTCCTGGGTTCATTTTCCAGTATTGGGGGGGGGGGAATCATCATGAAATTTCAATTTTTGTTAATGACACAATCCTACAGCTGAGTTTCTGAGATAGAGTGGAGTGGAGCTTAGAGACTTAACAAGAGAAGTAGTCAGTGAACTGTGAAGCCTAAAGTGTTGGCAGATGTTGACAGTGCAGATACTGAAATTACAGAATAGGTAGTGAGCAGGGGGCTAAATTCTTCCAGAAATGAGGAGAATACTATAGTCATTAGATACCTATAATAAGATGAGGTAGTAGATGCTATTGTTTGATGACATCATGGTCAAAGTTAAGAGCTTATCCTGCAGATATAGCTCAGTAGTAGCATACTTGACTCACATATCCACGGTCCTGGGTGCCATCCCCAGTACCACCGAAAAGAAAACGTTAAGGGCTTTGAAGAGAGCCACCCTAGGGACTAGAACTGACAGTGAGTACCAAGAAGGTTAGTCTGTGGGAGAGAACAGTTTAGCTCCTAAAGTGGGGCAGTGTCCTCAAGGGAGAACCAGCTTGGTTGAAGCTCACATTATTAAGTAAATGATAAAAGGGTTTTTGCTAATAGCTAATGACTGCTAATGATTAGAAAAAGTTCACTCATTGAGAAGGAATGCAACTAAGGAAGAGAAATCATGTGGAAACTGGAGGGTTTTTGTGGTAAAGGACAAATAAGATTAATTTTTATAGTCTCAGAGCTGTGATAATAGTGAGGCTGTGAACGTCATGAGGAGATCTTGTCAGGAATTCCTAGAGTTCTAGGATAGTAGAAACCTGGAGGGACAAAACCAAAAGGGGAAGAAAAGGACCCATGTCACACAGCGAACTGAGTCTCTTCTCAGCTTCCCTCTTCTCTGCTTCCTCTTTCCTTCACTCTTTACAGTTATAGTCTCTCTCTTTGATTCCAGTGCCTCCCCTTTGGTCTTGGTCCTTTTTTTTCCCTTTATTTCATTTCTAGTCCTCTGTTCATGTTTCATTGGAAAGCTTAAATACACAGACACCAGGGACATGATTATATGGTTATTATACATTCATTCTGTTCTTTGGAGAAAAAATGTTTTTGAATCAGTTTTGCATTCATTTTGTTAAGCAAACCCACTCCAAGAATTTTAAGTTTCAGACATCTTAAAACCTGTTCACTATTTACTTTTGGCTACCTCTCTGTTTTCATTTATTGCCAATGCATTCATTATTTCAAATATATTCACAAAAATATTTTTTGGTCAGAACTTTTAAAATAACCAGATGTTTAAATTTTGAGTTGAGTTTAAAGGAGAGCAGTAAATGGAAAATCTGAACTTAAAAATAAGCTCAAAGTGGGCTGGAGGGTTAGCTCAGTAGTTCTGGCACCTGCCTCACAAGCACGAGGTCCTGAGTTTGATCTCCAGTAACCACATACAATGCTGGGTTATTGATGGCTGGTGGAGACTCA
>PVIC010052186.1:0-12254 GCA_004025085.1 Thryonomys swinderianus | reverse complement strand
GTCGGGGGGTTGACAAATTAGTCTCCTACAAAGGAGATTCTGAAAACAGCCAATAAAGAGATGAGCCCTTGGGTGGTATTGAGCATTCCCCATGACTCCAGACTGGGAGGCCCACCCTGACTGGTCAGAAGAGGTTTTGGAGGAATAGTGCCATTTGACTTGTGCTTATAAGAATTCATTCTTGAGCTAGAGATTTAGCTCAGTGGTTCTGGCGCCTGCCTAGCAAGCGCAAGGTGCCTGGTTCGATCCCGGTAACCACATACAACAATACCGGGTGTGATGGCTCACACCCACCAGCAATCAGTACCACACACCACAGTGCCGGGTTTGGTGGCTCAAACCTGTAATCCCAGCACTCGGAAGGCAGAGGCAGGAGGATTGCTAAATTCAAGGCTTGCCTGAGCTACATAGTGAGCTCAAGGCCAGCCTGAACTACAAAGTGAGACGGTCAAAAAAAAAAAAAAAAAGGAATTCATTCTTAAGGAGGTGAAGAGGGTGATTAGATTGAAGGAAAAGCCTAAGAAAAGGACTAGGGATAGAACTAACAGGAGGTTTTCAAGTCATAGCTGGCACATGATTGGGCCAGAACCCAGGACTTAAACAGTGGAATAACAGTCAAGAAGCCTATGTAGTACCAGCTTCTGAGGTGGCCCCTGTGACAGGCACCCAACAGTCCAGTCACGCTTTCCTTACATCGTCCCCTTCCTGGGAAAAAGGGTTACAGAAGCCTAGACTGATGCCCTCCCCTCCCCCTGTCATTCTTTCTTCCTGTTTTCCCTCTATTTCATTTGTTCTGACGAAGGCAACTCCCTTGCTACGCCCTACGGAACAAGCTGACTGGCAAGGTCCTGGCACAAACTTCCCGACCGTAGCCACTGAGGCGCTCTGCCCCGCAGCCCGTGAAGAACACTCCTGCAGACGAAGGCCGGGTGAGCTTGGCTGCAGATCCCACCCCAGTCAGGCATTACACTGACTACGGCTCGAGCCGACACCTCATTTACAATCTTTTAGAACATGTTCACCACCAGACTGACATGTCTGACCCATGACCGATCTCTCTTGGTTCTCTCTGACAGGAAGTTGTGAGACACTAAAGGTCGTGACCAATGACACAAGCAGCAGTGGGTTTTTCAAGCACCACACTGGCATTTAAGGGGATTCACTTCCTTGGCCTTCTGGGGGCCTCAGAGTCTGCCCGCGATCAGGACGTTGTACAGCCATACTTCTCCAAGGGGCTCCTTTCTCGGGTTCTCTTCTAAGGCCGGGGCCCTCCATCCTGCACCAAGTGAAGAAACTGGGCAAACCCAACAGGATGGAGCCCCTGACTTCTGGGGAAAAGCAAAGAAAATGTGAGCACTGCTGAGAGAGAGGACAGGAAGCGCAGGGAGGCATGAATTAGATTATCTGGCCTGCAGGTGTAGATAGAAAGTGGGGGTAAAGGACAGGAAGGAAATCAAAACATGATTATAAAGAATAAGGAGTATGGAGCTGGAAATATCCAAACATATTTAGAGAGATGAAGATCACAGAATGAAAGCAGGTTTGGGGAGCAAAAAGCTTGAGTTCAGCCTGTGGACCTGTCGAGTTTAACATACGCATGAGACACACAGACAGATTTGACTGTCAGGGTTGAAGTTGCCCCCAGAAGTGTGGCTCTCCCCTCCTAGGGACGGGCTCTGCACCTAGCGGGGCCGGGGTTGCAAGCAGCAGCAACCTCAGCGCAGGAAGACGAGGCTGCAGTCTGAGGTGCAGAGTCGTGCGTTTTCATGTCGAAATCATGAAGCACAACTTGGGAAATGACTGGCTTATTGACAGTGACACCAGGAAACCTAGGATCTTGAAGGGAGGACTCTGCCCGTGTTTCAGTTGGACCCTCACAAACGTGTACATATTTTCTTGCATGAATGTACCACAGACTTGCCTGAAGAATGATGTAGGTCTTCAGGACTCATTCCAGATGAAAATTCGCATCCATGTTGTAATAAAATGTTATCTCAAAGAAACATAAAGTACAGGAGTGATTGCCAGGGACTTAGGAGCAAGGGAAAAGAAAAATTATTCAACGGCTGTAGAGTTTCTATTTTACATGGAAACCTTATGGAAATTGCTTATACAACAATGTGAATATACTTAATGCCAAACTACACATGTAAATATCATGTAAATTTTATCTTATGTGCATTTATCATAATTTCTTAAAGAGATAATTCGTTTTAGCATTCCTGGTGCCTGTCAACAGATTTCTGGTATTATCAGAGAAAATAATTAAAAGAGCTACCATTCACTGATTACTCCCTATATGGTATGTGGTTATAAATTAAGCCTCACAAAAATCACAAGCTATTTTCAGCCTCAGACTAGGAAATATGCACAAGATGGTGAGCAGCAGAGGCAATGTTTGGACCAATGTCTCTGATGCTAATAGTGTCCCAGTTTCTACACTACCTTACAGTGCCACTGCTTCAAATGCAGGAAAAAAAAAATAAGCTTACAATATAGAAGACAACTTCAGGTAGCAGGAATGGCACTGAAAGAATTTTATACGCCATTCTTTATAACTTCCACAGATTTTACCACAGTCCATTCAATGCACATTAAGGCCTTCAAGTAATGTTTAAGTAAATAAATGAATAATGAGTAATCACTGCTAAAAATAAAAGCTACCTTCTTTCCTCCCCTAAAACTTAAGGCCATTTAATGGCTTCAAAACCAATTATTCAAAATAAAGTTATGCCAAATTAAAAAGACCCTTGGGACTTCTGGGTCTTGTTTGACATATAAAGAGCTTGGAACAACAACAGAATCCTCACAACAAGAAAAAGTTGTACCTGACCATTGCCCACAGGTACTGATGATGCCAGGCTAGTATGCTGGTTAAAATGGTAGCTGTATCATTCATAATTAAGCTTATGGGTCTAATCTAGCATTTTAAAAGGTGAAAATCTTGGAAGGATAAGTAATATTTTGTAGAACTTTTGTTTCATTTACTTGTATGTGCATGCAATGATTTTCCTTTTGATGTGGCCAATGACAAAAGAATTTGAAAGTCATGCTTGGAATATGATTTTTCTCTATGAGAGAGGACAGAAAGACATCCAAATCCAACCAACACCAGGTCCTCTGCTGAAACCCATCACTTCATTATGGAACATCCCACGTGAAAAAAGACACAATCCTAGATTGCAGTGGATGAAAACACTCAAACCCTTACTAGTTATGTGTTTCAAAATATTTTAGAAACATACAACTAACATTTCAAATGGGTAGTACCACAGATAGTACTGTTTATGATCAAAGTCTTTTTTTAAAACAAATCCATACTATTAAATGTATATTTTACATACATTTAGGCATGCAATTTAATGAAATTGACAAATACACACAGTCATATTACTACCATCAAAATCAAGACACAGAACAGCTCAGTTTTACTGAGATTCCTCCCCTTCTCAACCAGTCCTCTCTCATCAGCCCTGGTGCCAAGAACAGAAACACAAAGGAAAATGTATCAACACATATTAGGGATTGAGATGTGTTAACTACGCAAGATCTTATTCCCTTTCGGTGTTTTCTCATGTGTACAGATAGACAAATAGATGGATTGTGTACCTATGTTTGTTGACATTTTAACAACATTCATTCTTACAATCCATGAATATGAGATGTCCTTCCATGGATATTGGTCTTTTTAAAACTAAAGCTTTTTTTGGTAATGTTTTGTCATTTTCTGTCTTGTACTTATTTTATTAAATATATTCCAAATTGTCTAAAAAAGGAAAAGGAAAAAAAAGTTGTAGCAGACTGAAGACCTGAACTCTTCATAGGGCCAATAAGGGAACAGAGGTCACAGGTAAAACTGCTACCTCTAAGCACTAGAGAGACAAATAGAGAAAGAAAACCATAGTTATTACAACTAGAGCTAGTGCCTTGAACTGTAACAGACGAGTTGAGGAGATTAGTGTAGACTAAACACTACTGTGAGAGTTATAAGCATTAGGAGGGAGCAGTAGGAGGGCCCCCCAAATTTTCTGAGTTTTACCTTCTGAAATCTTCACTATGTTCTCCCTGTGAAAACTGAAGAAATGTACTCACTTTGGCAGCACATATACTGAAAACTTCTCTTGTGCTTGCAGAGAAGAGTTGAGACTATACAGAACAACCCCTAGTAATAAAAACCCCTACCAACTAAGGAGAGCTTAAGCCCAGATTGGTTCACTGCTGAATTCTATAGGAATTTTAGGAAACTCTAGTGCTCCTCAAACTTTGTGATGAAATTAGAAAGAAAGGAGTACTCCCAAAATAATTCCTGGAAGCTAACATTATCCAGGTCCCAAAACCAGACAAGGACCCAACCAAAAAAAAGGAGGACTATGGGCTGGTTTCTTTAATAAACATAAATGCAAATCACTTCTTGACCTTTTGGCTAAGATCAGTTGTAACATACATGCAAAAATCCTCAACAGGTTACTGGCAAACAGAATGCAGCACATCATTGAGAAGATCATACATCATGACCCAGCAGGCTTTTACCCCAGGGATGCAAAGATGGTTCAACATACACAAATCGAGAGAAGTGACACATAGAAGAGACAGAAGCAAAGACAAAAGACACATGATGATGTCAGGAGGTGCAGAAAAAGCCTGTGATAAAATCCAACATCTATTCATGATTAAAAACACTGAAGAAAATAGATATAGAAGGTTCTTATCTCAGTCTAATAAAAGGCATTATGTTGACCTTCCTGCCAATATTGTGTTAAATAGGGGAAAACGGAAACCTTTCCCTCTAAGATCAGGAACAAGACAAGAATGTCCATAATCACCACTGCTGTTTGATTCAGGACTTGAAATGTTAGCCAGAGATATTAGGCAAGAGAAAGAAATAATAGAGATATGTGTAGAAAAGGAAGAAGTCAAATCACCATTATCCACAGACAATATGATTCTCTACATAGAAAACCCAACAAATTCCACCAAAGGACTCCTAAAGTTAGTAACCAAATTCAGTAATGTAGCAAAACTGGCACACCAAAATCAAGAGTGGGCCACTGTGTTCCATCTTATAGGTTGGTCCACCCTGTAGGCACACTCCTACTTTCATTCAGCCCAAACTTGCTCTGCAGGTCTCTTTCTTCTACTTGTAATGAAATTTGGCTACTGTTAAAAAAAAAAATCAGTAATGTTCTCTACAACAATAATGAAACCATTAAGGAAGAGATGAGGAAAGAAATACTATTCACAATAGCATCAAAAAAAGTTAAGTACTTAGTAATTAACCTAACTATGGAAGTGAAAATGAAAACTACAATACTCTGAACAATGAAAACTACAATACTTCAAAAAAGGAGGCTGAAGAGGATATGAGAACATGTAAAGATATTCTTAATCCTTCATAAGCAGGAAGAACATTCTTAAAATGGCCATAGTTCCAAAACTGACACACAGATCTGATGCAATCTCAATCAAAATATCAATACCAGGTCGGAGATTTAGCTCAGTGGTTCCAGCGCCTACCTCTTGCAAGTGCAAGGCCCTGAGTTTGATCCCAGTAACCACATACAATGCTGGGCATGGTGACTCACACCCACCAGCCATCAATACCACATACCACAGTGCCAGGCGTGGTGGCTCACGCCTGTCATCCCAGCACTCGGGAGGCAGAGACAGGAGGATTGCTGAGTTCCAGGCTTGCCTGGGATACTGAGCTGAGGGCCAGCCTGAACCACAAAGTGAGATCCTGACTCAAAAAAAAAAAAAAAATCAATTCCATTCCTTACAGACCTAGAGAAAATGATTCTAAAATTCATGTAGAACCAGAAGAGACCTAGAATAACTAGAACTGTTGCATGCAATAGTTTTCCATTCTTTAATTTTTAATCTATGAATCTTTTTAAATTAAATTTGTTTCTTGTATACAATTAGGTTTTGATTTTTATCCATTTGGTGTCTTTTGACTAGGTTATTGAGACTATTCACATTGAGTTATACCTGAAAGACATTAATTAATTCCTCTCGTTGCATTATTTTCCTGTTTATGGTTTGCTTTTTTCTTCCTATACTTAGCTACACTCCTGCCTGATGTATTCACTCTGATTTTTTGGCATTTTTGGTTTCATTGTCTCTTTCTAGGATGTCTTTGAAAATTTTCTGGAGTGCTGTTTTGGTGGTCATGAATTTCTTAAGGTGCTCTTTCTTATGGAAATACCTTATTTACCTTTTTTTTTTTTTAGATAGGGTCTTGCTTTATAGTTCAGGCTGGCCCTGAGTTCACTGTGTAGCCCAAGCAAGTCTCAAATTTAAGCAATCCTCCTGCTTCTGCCTCCCAAGTGCTGGGATTACAGGTGTGAGCCATCACAGCCAGTATTGTGGTTTGTGGTACTGATTGCTGGTGGGCGTGAGTCACCACACCCAGTATTTTTGTATGTGGTTACCCGGAATTGAACCAGGAACCTTGTTCTTGCCAGGCAGGCACCAGAACCACTGAGCTAAATCTCCAGCCCAAGTCAACAGGTTTCTTTATGCCACTTGTAAAATAATTCTGGCTTTTCAAAAATTCTGTTTATCTTGGATTAGCCTTCCTTGCATCATCTATCAGCTGTTGGATGATTTTTTGTATTGTCTTAATGATTTTAGGTATCTCTGAGTATATGGTCACCAGGATCAGCCTGATCTTCCAGTTCTGACCCTCTGTACTCACATTGGTTCCTTCCATTGCCCATACATTTAATAGGATTTTTAATCTCCTGGATTTCTGTTTAGTGTCTTTTCAAGGACTGCAGTTCTTTGCTAAATTGATCATACATATCTTGTATGATTTTGTCTAGCTCAGTTAGCTTTTCATCAGTGTCTTCTCTAAACTCACTGATCATTTTGCTTATTAAGTATATTATCTGTTTAGTTGTATCTCACCTCTTTTATCCTGTCAAATAACTTAGCTGCATGTTTGTTGTTGTTGTTGTTGTTGTTTTTTGCTTTTGAGACAGGGTCTCGCTTTGTAGTTCAGGCTGGCCCTGAGCTCACTATGGTGCCCAGGCAAGCCGCCGTGAACTCAGCAATCCTCCTGTCTCTGCCTCCCGAGTGCTGGGATTACAGGCGTGAGCCACCACGCCTGGCATTGTGGTATGCGGTGTTGATTGTTGGTGGGCGTGTCTCCATGCCCAGCATTATATGTGGTTACCGGGGATCGAACTCAGGACCTTGCGCTTGCGAGGCAGGTGCCAGAACCACTGAGCTAACCCTCCTGCCCAGCTGCGTGGTTTTTTAATTTCTTTCTTATCAATCTCCTGTCAGTCTGTTCTGAGGAAGTTAGAAGTTTGGGGAGGCATGTTGTTGCAAGTCTTCTCACATTGTGTGTGTTTCTGCAGCTCTTCCTCAAATCCTGGAGATTCACCTTTTCCCTGATGTTCACTACATCGTTATCTTCCAGATGTCTCAATTCCAGGTTGCAGAAAGGCCACATTTCACTGGCCATCACTACTCTACCATTTTGGATTCTTTAAATGAGTCTCAAGGTAAACTCAAAAGAACAGAGGAGACCAAAGTAAGGACACTGGAAGAAATTTTATTCTCTGATAACACAGCTACAGAAAATATTATACACAATCTGACTGTTAACGAAAAAACAAAACTTCATACAAAAAAGCCATGGTAACCTATTTTCTTTTGTCTGGACATGTCAGATGCAGCTTTCAGCAACAACAAACTTTACATGACATACTGACATACAAAAGAAAATCTGCAATCTGACCAGACGAAAGAGCATCAGAATAAGACTGAAATATGAAAGAGATTTGAGAAAAGGCCCCTGGAGGAGTCCAATTAATTCCATTCCTTGGGAGGAAGGTGATTTTTTTTTTCCTCCGGACTCAGCTCCCAGACAAGCTTCTCTCAAGCTAAACCTACTAATTCCTCCACATAAAGCCTGTCACATCCATGCTTTTTAAAAGTGTATTAGTATATGTTTACAGTACATAATGTTTACATTCCTTATGTGGACTTTGAACATGTATATAGCAAATCTTAATTCCTTTTTTCATCCTGCTGTCTTGTGAATCGAGGCCTTTGTGCTTCTCGGATTATGTAACGTAACGTCTCCCTGCCCCTCCACTAGTCACCTTACACGTTGTCGCAGACTGATTTTTCTTCAGCATCAGTTAGCACGTGACAGTCCCACCCGTAAGGCTCCACTGGTTATGAATCCAGGGCGAACTCCTGAGCGGGGTGCCTGAAGAAGCCCTCTGTTCCAGTCCATCCTGTCCCGCTTCCTGGCCATTTCTATGCAATAGGTCTCATTATCCTACTTTATCATAGGAGGAAACCAAGGCCCAGAGGGATTACACAGCTTATCCAAGGCCATACATGTCAAGAAGTTGTAGAGAAGTAATCAAATGTAGGTTTCTGTAATGCCAGGGCTTGTGCTCTCTTTTGTAATTATGTATGTTCTCATTCACTTTTATTTACCCAACAAAGAGTTCTTGGTAGTTGTTTTATTCACCCAACAAAGAGCTATTACAGGTCATACGTTATAGTATGTATTATGAGAGAATTTAAAAAGAATTAGATGCAAACGTAGGCTTCAAAGGACTTTAAGAAATGCTTTTTTATGTTCCCATTTCTCTATTTTTTTACTTATTCCTAAATACACTTCCTTGCTGGTTCAGGTTGATCGTGCCTACACTGAATATCGTAAAGCACTTCTGGTCCCAACCATTGCAGATAAGGGATAAGCAACCAGTGTGATCTAACTGTATCTGAACATAGTGAAGGGTCTTTCCCATTAGGCTGTAAATCCATGAAATCAAGAATGAGAGGTTTGTCTTAAGCACTGCTGCATGTTTTACTGTTTAGCATAATACCTGGTGCATAATGGTCTGGGTAAACACTCACTGTTTCTCAACACTTCTGATACCAAATGTGCAGATGTTTTTTCCACATCCAGCAATTCTTCAGCTCTTCAAACATTAGCTGAGTGCTCCACAATGACTTCAGGTCTACATTGTCTATTTAAACTTATCATAAGATCCCAAAAGTTTGGGGAATAAACCTAACAAGATCTTTCCCATTTCTGATGTGAGTAACAAATCTGGGCCTCCAGTACTTCTGTCCGGTGAGTAATAAATTGTGGGCTCCCAAAACCTTCCCTTTGGGAGGATAATTTACAAAATAGCTCCCAGAGCAACATGTCACTGTGTTTGTTAGTCTAGTATAAAGGACATAGGTAAGGAACAGCCGGATGGAAGTGATACATAGAACAAACTGTGGCATTGGAGTAGGAAGAACTTGGTGGCACGAAAGTACCACTGATTGTCAGGTAGGTCGTTAGACATTTGCAGGCCTAAGGGGCAGAGGAACACACATTTCCAGTGTGTAATTATTTGTAATCATTTGTTAGGTCTCAAGACTAAAGTGATTCAAAAGTGCATTAGAAGATCACACATTGTCCACGCTGTTCTGATTCCTGGCCATGTAGTCCCACCACAAGGCACACAAGATTCCTGGCTGCCACGGCCGTCAGCCCAGTGATATCAGCAAAGAACATGTTCTTTAAAGACCCACTTCCCTTGGGCAGGGCCTAGTTTAAATTAAGGATTTATCTTTGTAAATATCTTATATAATTAAAGCCCCTAAAGAAACATCAACCATCTAAACATGACAGGAAGACATTTTACAACTCCTGAGTAACTTCTGAGTAAATTGTTGATCCCCATCCTAATTAATCTATTTCCCCAAACCACTGGAGTAACTTTCGGTGCATAAAAAGGTATCCAAACTTGCATTCCACACAGATCCCTTCGTGACACTGGCCACCTCCTCGCTTGAATGCCTAACTCCTATAATATCTATTTTTCAATAAATGCTATTAATATTAATGATATTCCTGCAGTGCCACCTATATGTCTTGACTGAATTCTTTCAAGAAACTTTTGTTGGACAAATGAATGAATAAATAAATGAAATAGCATTAAAGAAGGTTGAAAATGTGGAAGGAAAGGAGAGAAAAGAATGAAAGAATAAAGTTTTCCATTTCCATATTTCAAGATTCCCAACAGGAATGATGCATTACTGTAGCAGGAAGAAGGAATTTACTACTGTTAAAGCTTCGCTGCTGGACAGGAATTAACTGGTTCCCACATTGGATGCAGGGCCCGTCAGGCTGACTGACAGACCCTGTACAGGGTCCCTACCCCCACACCAGGAAAAGAGGACTCTGGGGCCAGGCTTCCCGAATTCAATAGCCTTTTCTTTTTGCCTTAAAAAAAAAAAATTCTGAGGTACAAGATATTTCCGTCCTCCACTGGCATCTCTGCACTGTGCCCAGAGAAACAATCATATCACATTCAGGAAAGCAAGAGCCTGCAATGGCAGGGAAACAGGAACTGTCCCCACGGATGTCCTCCCCGGGGGAGACAGCCAGAGGCTGGGAACAGGCGCTGTGTGAGAAGGAAAGCCAGATTTCACTAGAGCCACCAGGGGGCGGGGCTGGCCCTTCCCAGCATTCAGCACAACCCTCAGTCCCAAATCCGAGAACAGCACATTATTCTTACAGACTTTTCCTTCCCTTCCCACCCCTTGTGTGTGTGCGCGTGCACACACACACACACACACACAACTGCTGTGCAAAATCTGACCAGGATATTTTATACTACAGGGCAAATTCCAGCTCCTTAACACGAAGCCAGACCCTCACTAGAAAACTACCCATTCCTGTCTTAACTTCATCTCCCAGACCCAGCTCGGGCCTACCTGCTCGGCTCATTTTCCTAAACTCCTATGGAGCCTGTGCTCACTGCAGTCTCCCTCCTCTCCGCCCCCCCATACGGTCCTTCACGGCTTTCTCACTCATAAGGCTGACCCAGAGCAGAGGTCCATGACCAAGAACTTCTCGGCCACGGTTGCCCTGTTGCACTTCCGGTTTCTAGCAGCACTTCCTGTTTTGTCATGACTTCATCTTTTTCATGGAATGGAAATACTTGTACACCAAACAAAGCTGATGTCAGCAGTGGCAACTCCAGATGGGAGATCAGTATCTCAGGCACGTCTAGAGTCTGTTCCAAGCTGTTGCGAACACAACTTGCGGGCAGACTCATGTACACAAACTGCCTAATTCTGTGCTGAGCACTCTGTGAACCTGTTCGGAAACTAAAGGAAAGACATATATATGTATATATATATATATGTCTTTGTCTTTAAAAAGCTTTCATGCTAGATAAAAAGTGGAAATACATACACAATCATTTTTAAATTCTTTGTGTAATAGGGAGAACATGACCTTTGGGATCATGGCATGCATAAATTTAAATTCTGGTTTTACTAGTCACTTGCTCTATGAACTTAGGCATACTATCAGCTTTCTGATCTTACTTCTCCCATCTGTATAGTAGGAATAATAAATAGCTACCCTCAGAATGATGTTTATAAATCACTTATATTGAGGTACAATTTACGCATAGTAAATTTCATTCTCTAAGAACATACAATGCAAAAGTTTTCACAAAAATATACAATCATGGAATCACCATGCAATCAAAAAAATGGAAGATTTCTACCAGTTCTAGAAGTTCTTTCTAACCTCTTAACAGTCAATACCCATTGCTGTATTCTTTGCTGTCTGATTTCCATCACTATAATTTTGTATTTACTTGTTTCCTTATAAATAGAATTAGTTACACTCTTATCCCTTGTTCCTCAAGAAGCAGAAACTGTATAATTAAAGCACCCCAGTATAATTAAAATTTCCCAAACTGACATACAGATTTAACACAGTCCTAATCAGGATTCTAATAGCATTCTTCACACAACTAGTGAAACCTATTCTAAAATTCATATGAAACCAGAAGAGACCTAGAATAGCAAAGGAAATCCTGAGTAACAAGAGCAAAGCAGCAGACATTATAATCCCAGACTTGAGGTTATGTTACGAAGCTACCATGATAAAAGCAGCGTGATATTGGCACAAAAACAGACATAAGGATCCATAGAACAGAAGAGAGGTTGCAGAAATAACCCTATGTACATACAACCCTTTGACCTTGACAAAGGAGACAAAAACACACACTGGAGAAACATGGTCTCTTTAATAACTGGCGCTGGCAAAACCAGCTATTGACATGCAGAAGATTGAATCTAAACACATATCTCTCACATGTGTGAACTATTATCCATTATCTAAATGTTAAAACAGAAACACATGATCTGCTGAAAGACAAAAAAGGTCAAATTCTTGAAGGCATAGATGCAGGCAAGGGCTTTCTGAA
>PVIC010052185.1:0-12246 GCA_004025085.1 Thryonomys swinderianus | reverse complement strand
TTCCTTCCCCTCATCACATTCCCACACCAAGTTTCCTATAGAAATATTCCACTCTATAAAAGCTGTCCTACTTTCTAGAACTTATTTGCATCTACAGGTGTTCATGCCAAAGAGAAGATCCGGAAATTGTCTATCTGTGATCTATTGATTTCACTTATTAGTATATCCTCCAGATGTCTCCATTTGCACCTAAATGGATTGATCTTGCCATTCTTTATGGCAGAGTAATACTCCATTTTGTAAAAAAACCACATCTTCTTTATCCAGTCTCCAGTTGATGGGCATTTGGGTTGTTTCCAAGATTGAGCTATCACGAACTGAGCTGCTATGAACAAGGGTGTACATCTGTCTTTCCAATGTGAGTTTTTAAATTCTTTTGGGTATATCCGTAGTCATTCTTCTTGACTTCTTATTCTGAAGCTGGGTGATGAGAGAAGGGGAGGAAAAAGATGGGTAGACAATGAAAGAAGACATTCTGGTCCATCTAGGATCATCTGGTGTCTATTCATTTAGTGGTACTTTTCGTTTTCCAGGACCAGGACTGGAGGTCAGCCTAACCCCAAATAGCAACCTCTTGCATCCATGCAAGTAGTAGCAATAAGTAAGGGGACAATACTGCCCAGGCTATTTATTCCTGATCAACCCATTGAATCAGAGCACTGGAGAACAAAGACATGGACTGGAGTCATTGGGGAAAATACAAGCACAATCCATATTATCTAGTTTCGAAGGCCATGCCAGCACAGGAGCCACTCTTCAGGACACCGTTTATGAGTAACACACAGTCCCCAGGTCTCTCTGTGATACAGTTGCCTTGGAAACACAATGATGCAGAGAATGACACACACAGCTAATGGTTGCAGTTTATCTCTATTAAATGAAAAAGCTTCACTCATCAACATTTTAAAAATTCAGGCTCCTTTTTGTGTTGATCCTGCTCCTGGCACGTTCTATTCTTACGCCAAAGTCAGCAGCAGCCTTGCGTCTTTCTCTAACTGATGCAAAGCCTTTTTCTGGCCTTGGATTTTGCTACTGTCTAATTGGCTATTAACTTTTGACCTCAGCCTGCTCTTTGCAGAATACCAGGAGACAAGCAAATTCAAAATATAGAGTGCGTGAACATTTCCTTGCTGTTCTTGTCCAAAAGGAGACCAAGCTAAGAACTTGAGGTGTCTTTAGAGAGTCCTTCCTTTCTTGCTCATGGACTCACAAATATATGTAGAGATGGGTTAAAAAGGAAGCTTCAACCTCTTTTATGCAGCCTTCACCTGCTTTCTCCAATCCTACCCTCAAATCAAAAAGATATGGCCCATGTCATTACACCCTTGTCATCAAAATGTACCTCAAATGCATTTTGTGTCCTCCTATTGTGCCTTGTCCTTAATATCTTTTATGTGAGCAACTGCTCTTGACTGAAGTTTTCTGGAGATAGAACCATGGAGCCCTCTGGCACCTGAGCCAGATGCAGTGCTATACAGTTATTGGAAGAAAGATTGAATTCTAGAGTGGGAAGAGGTTATGGCTGAGGATATGGACTGGTGAGACAGTAAGCACATGAAGCACTCTCATCTTTTGGCCCCGATATGCCTCCACTTTGCTAACTTACTCTTCTTCTTTAATACCTTTATGCCATTATCCTACGTATCGGGTATGAGTGAGATCTAGTCTCTGGCTCAACATCTCCAGGTGTCAATCTGCCGACTTTTCTCTCTCTTAGGTCATTTAACCCCTCTGAACCTTAGTTTTTTCATCTATAAAGTTAGGGTTCTAACAATACTCTTCCTCAGGAGCTTATAAAGGCATTCATGTAAATCAGTAAGAATACAATGTGACGCTAGGGTACAAAACAAAACCATCTACTATTACAGCTTTTACTATTAAAACAGATGTTGAAAAGGAAATTCTAACGTGACCTGCAACTACACTTGCCCAAGAATGGCTGAATATTTAGCCGCTACTTCTCCTCTTGTCTTCTTGACTGTCTGCTTTTGGCTTGTCCTGAACTTTGCCTGATAATACTGCCTAGGCTTGGGCAAGAATTCTTAAACTGTGGATGGTAGGAGCTGGTGGGACCTCTCAGACATCCAAACACAAAAGCAGATAAAGGAGCTGCCCTGAACCCAACCACGCTTTGAAGTGGTGCCAGAGCAGAGCAGAGCAGACACTCCTGCTTGCAGATCAAACTGGAGTCTGTCACTCTGGAAACACCCCCCCCCCCAACTCCAACATACCCCAGGGTGCTCCTTGAGCCCAAGAGAATAGTTAGGCTGAGCCTCAAAATAGTTTTTCTCTTATGCCTGGTAGAAAATAGGGAACTAAGCATTAAAGGATTCTAAATATCAGTCTTGGTCAGGAGAGAAAATGAAGTTTCATTCAAAATTGTTTTACTTACAGATATATATTATGTCTCATAGGCTAAAAAATACTTTCCTAGGTCTGAGCCATTACCACCAACATTGTTTCTTTCAGTCTTATTTTTCTTTTCACTTTGTTCCTTTCTTTCCAATAGCCTACATTATTCTTCAACTAGGGTATGCTCATGAATGCAACTTCCTGAATCATTATCCAATTATTTATTTATTCTTTGTTGGGGTATTTATAGTGCTGGGGATCAAATGTAGGGGCTTATGCATGCTAGGTAAATGCTCTATCATTGAGGCCCCATTCTCAATTTTTGTTAATCCTCATTTTGAGTCTGGAAAATCTTGATATTAGCAATCATCCCTTTTAAAATATAGTCTATATCCTTTCATGCGTAATTTTCTATTTTACTTACTTTCTGTCTCTTTATGGATGATCGTCTCTACCTTTTACAGTTTGTAGATATTCTGTATTCTGAACAGACTGGCCCTGATGCTCCATGTGGTAAATATCCCCTCTTTCAGTCCAGTTTTGAGTACCACATCTGTGGGGAGCAGGGTGCAGGAGTGGACACAGGCAGCCTGGGTGAGAAGCTGTGGCTTTTGTAGAAACCCGCTTGGTGCTGTGCTTCCCAATGAGGAGCAGGTAGCACATGGTCAGGCTCTAGTCCTGCTTCGGGAGTGCAAGTGGCTGGGCAAGCGGGAGAAGGCACTCTCAGTCGTCAGAAATACTTTTACAGTCTTGTTTGGAGGTCTTTCCTTTCTTTGGGTTCTACTGTTTGCCTAGGAGTGGACGAGGGCAGAAATGGATACTAAGCAGCAGGCAGACTCTCTGATGTAGTGGAGGCTGCAGTCCTCCAGCCAACTTTCCTTTGCTCCTGTGGGACGCCAGACCAGCTCCTGACCCTCTGAAGACATGCCATCTCAGCGCTGCCCTGGCTGTGTGAGTAGATGCGAAGCAGTATACTTGTGGCAAAGATGCGTCTTCCCCTTGGAAAGCAGTGCACTCATACTGTGTCTTAACGTCACTGGGAGTTGGGTTTCCTGTTTCTTCTTCCCCACCTCTGTGCACATGCTCCATGTTGGGCAGTTGCAAGCAGAGGAAGCAGGGGCCTCCTAGGCTCTGGGTACAGAGGAGCCTGAAGCCAACACAGTTTCCCAAAGGGAAGACCTGGCCAGAGATGAAACACACTTGCAGGCTACAATACTTAAAGTAAGGTTCATCTAATAGCAAATGATACTTATTTACTGCTCACTATGTCCCAGACACCATGAAATGCTCATAAAACAGAGTTCCCAGCAAAATTAACATGTGAGAAGAAATGAAATGAAATGTAGTGGAAATACCTAGAAGAGCAAATGAGAGAAAAATCCAAGGAAATGACAGCCTGCAAACCATATTATGTCCATCTGGAATCACTGATTCTATGACCGTTTTCATGATGCCATCGTTGTGTTCTGGGCTTCTGTGCAGGCATATTGGAACTGGGTAACTCAGGTCGTCCTTTAGGCAGTGCTTGCTGTCAGTCACTTCCCGCCTAGGCCTGGACCCTAGCGCCCTTGTTCTCTCACAAAGATCGTTGTCTCCTGGCTCCTCCTCCAAAGGTCACTGCTTTACAGAAATTAATGCGCCTACTTACTAAAAGCAGCCAGCAATGCAAGGCCAAAGTTAAAGATATCCTTCTCTAGTCCACAGGTATTTTCCAGTTTTCCATTTTCCTCTGTCAACCAGTGGTGAGCTTTGAGTCCTGGGTGAGTGCTTCAGGGAACATTCCTGAGAACTGGCACAGACCTTGAGGTTTGGGTTGACTGGAGCAGCCCAGGAGGAAGCACCCATCAGTCTGCGAGGAGAGGAGGGTAGGTCAAGAGAAGCCTGGCCTAGGTGTATATGGAAGCAAGGTCTACTCTTGGCCCTGTCCCTTTCCTGGCCTTTGCACCCTCATACTGAAAGCAACCTTCCCTCAGGACTCCCCACTTGGAAAAAGAGCAGCTGATAGTGAGGTTTTTCCATGGGAGAAGGAACTTGCATAAAAAAATTAGTACATGGTGATTTCCGAAAAATGGTTCAAAATAGGTGTTTAGTGAACTATAATACTGGCCCACATGCAAGTTGTCTATGGTCAAAGCCAACCCCTACCATGCTTCCCACTCAGAAGGGGCTACAGAGACACCTCTTGGGCAGAAGCACTTTCAAAAAGGGTATTATACAGGTACTTCCTCTGCCTCTACTCCCCACCAAGCCCTGGGCCAGTTAGGAGAAAGACCTAGCATCTTAAACTTGAGTTCATGAGCTTTGGCTGCTGATTCTGAACCAGCCCTGGAAGGATGGTTGTAAGGAACGACTCAAACCAGAAGAATCTATAGATAATATGAGAGATAGACAGACAGAAGGATAGATAGATTTATTGCAAATAGTAATTGAAACCATTGTGGAGGCTAAAATGCCCCCATAATACCACAGAAAGCAGCTTGAAAGCCTGACACCTAAGAGCTAATACAGATTCTGGTCCGTATCTAATAATTGAGACTCAAGAGTACTGAAGGCAGAAGAGCTATGACTCACCTCAAACAGGCAGGAAGAGAGGTCATTTAACCTTCCTCCTCCTCTTGCTCTGTTCAGATCCTAAATAGATTAGGTGATGGTGGCACGTACTGAGGAGGTTCATGTGCTTTATTCCATTCACCAACGCAAATGTCAAGCTCTTCCAGGAATACCCTCAGAGACACACAAGAAAGAATTTTTTTTTTTGAGACAGGGTCTCTCTTTATAGTTCAGGCTGGCCCTGAGCTCACTCTGTAGCCCAGGCAAGCCTCGAACTCAGCAATCCTCCTGCCTCTGTCTCTGCCTCCCGAGTGCTGGGATGACAGGCGAGAGCCACCACGCCCAGCACTGTGGTGTGTGGTGCTGATTGCTGGTGGGCGTGAGTCTCCACACCCAGCATTGTATGTGGTTACTGGGAATTGAACTCAGGACCTTGCACTTGAGAGACAGGCGCTGGAACCTCTGAGCTAAATCTCCAGCCCCTAAGAAAGAATTTTTAACCAGATATTTGGGAATCCTGTGGCTCAGTCAACCTGACATATAAAATGAAGCATAAGAAACACTAAGCCCGGTATCTGAAGCAACATCAAGTCTGATTTCACTCCTGACTGGCTATGTAGCCTTCGGTCAGTCCCTGACCCTTACCCAAGCTCCATTGACTAATGGAGTGAATGGATGGGAACCCGAAGGTCTGTGCGTTGTGCATTTGGGATGTCAGGACTTAGGGACTTCCTTATCCTCTTTGCCACACCTGCAACCCTCATTCCTACTCCAAGAAGGTTCAGTGTACTGGTATCCAGGCTTTATGCAGGGAGGCTTCCTCTGGCTGTGCCCCCATCAACTCATCACCAGCTTTGAAAGTGCATAAGAGAAAGCATTTAATCCCAGCAAGAGCTGTTTGATCTTTCCATTACTGAATCCTGGTAATTGCCCCCAAAATCCTCTGAAAGCTGCTAAAATCATCCATTCATTTTAGGGTGCTTCACCAATAAGAAAATGAACAAATTTCTGCTCCCTCTTCTATAGGCAATTTCACTGAAGTTACTATTTAGCAGAGCCAAGAGCGGGACTGGGAGGCAAAGCTGAAGGCCACATAGAGTTTGACAACCACTGTATTTGGAATCAAATGTGCCACCTTTTTGCTCACTGAATAAAAAGCAGCCAAATCCCTACCTGAGCTCCACACTCACAGTATAGTGCAGCTGACCCTACTGGAAAGAATCTGAAGCTTTCCTGGGAGTCCTTGCCCTCCTCCAAAGAACTGTGAGGTCATGTGGCCTCCCCACAAACCCCTTCCGGACTCCCCATTTCAGCAGATGTGCCTTCTACCTCCCAGGAGACTACTTGAAAGAACCTTGGGAGCTACCTTCCTCCTTGCACTTGTGTTTTCATAACTGAAGAACAAATCCTGTCCACTCCACCCCCTTCATATATCTTGAATCTTCCTGCTCTTCTCCAACCCCTCTTCTTGTGCCTTAGACTCTCCCTGGTTCTTGCTGAAATATCATTATCTTCAAATAGAATTCATTGTGTTCTCTTCACACCATCTTCTTGAAACTGAAATTCCAAGACGGAAATCTGGGTGACTGTTCTGTCTCTCTCACCTACACACCATTTGAGCACTCTCGGTGGCTATGTGTCAGCACCGAATAACACACCTGCTAGTGGGACTGATGTATTGTCCCACTCTAGCTATCCCATCTCCTCCTCTGCCACCTCTTGACCCTCCAACACCACAGAATTCTTTCTTCCTCAGAGCAGACTTTATCTTTTATCAGTTCTTCAGCTTGCTCACCCAGCTCCTCCGGCCTAGAATGCCTCAATGCATCTGTACTCCTCTAGAGGATTGTTCCTCAGAAGAATCAGTTCAACTCTACCTCCTACAAGAGACCTTGCTAGATCAACTATTTGGCTGACCTTTCAGTAACTTGTAACTCAGAGAATGTACTACTAATTTCTGTATAGAATAATAAGCTAGCTTCAGATCTACCTGAATCTCCAAACTGTAAAATCAATAGTGTCAAGACGAGGGTCCATATCAATGTGCCCAGTGGAGCAATAAATAACAAACCAGCAAATATTTGTGGCACTGAGATTCATTGAAATACTCCAGATACTCAAGACCATGCCTTTTTCTACTAAATTGGTTCCACTTGGGACCAGCTGCTGGGATATGAGACTAATATGTAGGTAGTTGGACCTTGTGTACAGATAAAGCTGTAGTGTAGATGAGAATTACTCATCTGTTCAAGACACAGAAGGGATTCTTCCCAACCAGAGAGCGGCTGGTGAGCTGTGTTTGGCAAGGGTACAAATAGCTTCAATTTCTGGACTTTTAATGACAGCCTTTAAGTAATAACAGACCTGCCTCATAGATGCCTGCACTGAGGACCCCCAATCCTCAAGTTTTTTAGATAAGATTTGTCCCTAGTATTGATCTTAAATCCTTGAAACTTCAGACGGGGCCTGATGGACAGGCTGAGCCATGGGGCTTCTTGGGAGGGAGAGAACATTGCAGAGCTGAAGACCCAACTAAATGAGACAATGGAGCCCAAGCTGACTTTTTGTGTAAATTATTGCGTCTCCCTCTCCAACAGCTTGTGGCAGGATTGGAAGGATGGTACAGCTCACACTGCTGCCTTAAACTGAGCCAATGCCACAACAGCTAGCTCTCAAGTTCCTGCTGTGGCTCTCAGTGTTGCCTGTTCCCTGAAGCGTCATAGTATCTGCCACTGACTACAGCATTTAGGTGAATTATGGGGCAGAAAGCAAAGGAAAAAAAACAACAACAAACATTTCCAGTTCCAGGTGCTTGACCTTGTCTTTATTACTGGGAAAAACTAAAAGGCCAAGAAATTCAAGTCCTGTCCCAGGAAACCAAATACAAGTAAGCCACAAGAGGACAGTGAGGTGATTAAATGCATGCCATCCCATTGGATGGCCCGTGTTATCCCCCGATTCATCTTGCAAATCTTCTGCTCTACAGTTAAATCAGGAAAGTGCTGACATTCACCTGTCTGTTAAAGCCAGTAACAAGATTGCTTTAGCTTCTCTATTGCCATCTTGCCTCTCACCTATTCCATCATTAGTTACTTTCTAGTCTATCCTCTAACTTTCTCACGTATCAGCTTCTCTTGTATTCCACCACCACACCTTAGACCAAGCGAACATCAGCTCTGACCTAGACTATGGCAAGAGCTTTCTAATTGGCCTTGCTGCCTCTACTCCATCTGCTCTAACTTGTTCCCCTTTTGGAAGCCAGTGGACGCTCCCCCTTCTCCCGTCGAACATGCTCCAAGGCTTCTGCAGACCCTTGAGGCCCTAAATTCCTAAGACTTACCAAACAGTCCTACACAGAAGACCTACAAAATGACACTCTAAGGTGAATTTTACATTCCAGTGTATTATTTTGAGGCTCATCCCCAGGATGTGAAGGGTGAGGGGAAAACAAATGAGGTAAGAAAGCAAATATCAGGTGGCAGAGTATGGAGCTGGCCTGTCTTAAGAAACCCACTTGGCCAACCAGTGGCTCAGCCTCATCACACATTTGTAGACAGGTGGAATGGAACCATTTTGTCACAGAGTAGTCCATCCTGACTCTTCTTGCTTCTTGCTGAAAATTCAACTCAAGCCATTGAGCTTTCTGCATTTCCATAGTGGCTATCTATCACCCCTCAGACTTTTGTGATAGAAATGAGATACCATGTTGTGCAAGCCACTTGCTATGAGTCTGGCAGTGACAGGTGGGGCTAGGGCTACAGAGGCTTGGGTAGCATACTCCTCCGATAAGGCAATAGCAGTGGCAGAAGGGCCCTTCCATGGAGAAAAAATGCCCCAGCATCTGCAAGGCAAGGGGAGCTGAGCACAGCTAGGTTGGCAAATGAGATAAGAGCCTGCTTCATCTGGTGACGTGCTATGTGCTTTCTGTGCTCCACTAACTTCTGCAGTCCTTTACCTGTGCTAGTCAAATACTTACACAGCTTCTTTGATGCAATTTTGATTTTAAATAAATTAAAATTAAATACAACTGGTACTTCTACTTCAAGATAGATGAGTTAATAGGAACCAGGTTTATTCTCTGAGATCCAGAACAACCGGCCAAGTGGTTTTCTTAAGACAGGCAAGCTCCATACTCTGCCACCTGATATTTGCTTTCTTTCCTTATTCTTATTTTATTTGCCACCTGAGTAAACAAAAATACATGGAGCCTGGAGTGGTGGCTCACGCCTGTCATCCCAGCACTCGGGAGGCACAGACAGGAGGATTGCTGAGTTTGAGGCTTGCCTGGGCTACATAGTGAGCTCAGGGCCAGCCTGAACTACAAAGTGAGACCCTGTCTCAAAAAAATACATGGAATAGCCATTTTCATGACATTGGACATCTGTTAACAAAGGAAAACGACCTCAGGGCACTGCCTTTGAGAAGTTTTCAGGGTGATTCAAGGGGAGGAAGCCTCAGCTTTCCTGAGCTGAGCAGAAGAAGCCAGGGGTCTGGGAAGGCAATGGCAGCTGTAGCCCACAGTGCAGAGTGAGCAGAGGAGAGACACATAGACGAGAAGCCCAGAGACATGCAGAGGGTCCACCTGAAGCATCCACAGAGTCCTGGCCAGCGGGTGCATGAGAGGAAGCTCTTTCGGATGGGGTAAGAATGATCTCAAGGGATGAACGCCAAGGACTGAGCATGCATGCTGGCTGGATATCGCCCGCTGCTGCCAGTCAGACAGTGGAATTCACAATGCATTTGACATTGGGCAGGATATGCAGTGATGCCTTGCTTTGCAAATGAGGACACAGCAGCACTAGGATGATCTGTGCTCCATTCCTGCTAAGTAATAATAAAAGCAAGATCCAGAAAGATCACCTTTCTTTCTAATTAAATTAGTTGCAGACCAGAACAAACTTTCAGAATTTTTATAGAAATACAAAATATCTGTCAACTGATAAGGTAAAATCAAAATGTCTGATTCCAAGCAAACATTAGTAGACCTGCAATGAACGAGGAAAATCCAAACAACAAGAGAAATAAGTTAAAACCAAACTAGAACAGACATAATTATCAGAATTAGCAGACAAGGACATTAAAACAATTATTATAATTGGGTCTCACATGGTAAAAAAGCAAAGTAGAGATGTAAAAGATGTAAAAATCCTAAATCAAACTTTTGCAAATGAAAATTACAGTGTATAAGACTTCTAAATGTTCTGTATGAAATTAACAGACTAGACACTGCAGTTAAAATAAGAGTGAACTTGAACATATAGCAACAGAAATTATCTAAAATTGAAAGCTGTGAGGCTGAAGATTTAACTCAGTGGTTCCAGCATCTGCCTGGCAAGGTCTTGAATTTGATCCCCACTACCACATACCACAGGGCTAGTCATGGTGGCTCATGCCCACCAGCAATCAGTACCACACACCACAATGCCAGGTGTAGTGCCTCACGCCTGTCATCCCAGCACTTGGGAGGCAGAGGCAGGAGGATTGCTGAGTTTGAGGCTTGCCTGGGCTACATAGCAAGCTCAGGGCCAGCCTGACCTACAAAGTTAGACCATGTCTCAAAAGATACATACATACATACATACAGGAATAATTGAAAGCTGAAAGGAAAGTGAATTTTAAAAAATAGCAGAGCATCACTGAGCTAAGAATAATTTCAAGTGGAAATTATGTGACAAAACAATAAGCAATTTATTTATTCACATTTCATGGAAAGTTTAAGCTCATTAATCCAAAAATCTCAATACACAGCAATGTCAAGAAAAATGAAACTACAGTAAATCAAATCTCAAACAAATTTTGAAAACTGTCAATAAAAAAATCTAAAACTGAAACAAATTTTACATTTAGAAAAATAAAGATAAGGATGATAAGACTGGGAAGATGGTGAGTAGTATTTTTAATGTATTGGGAAGAAATATATTGACCTGAAATCTCATGGCCAGGAAGAATTCCATTCAAAAAGAAAACTAAATGCAAAGTTAAAGATCATATGGTTTCTCTTACATGGAAAATCCAAAATGTATAGAGCAAAATACAAGATATAGATTGTAAAAAGTAGAGAGATGGACATTTTGCAGATTAAGAGGAGACCAAGAGATGGATGGAAGAAGAAGAGAGAAAGGGGACCAACCCCCCACAGCAATGTAATCATTATGTACTGTAAACATGTCCTGATAACAAAATGAGAACTGAAAAAATGCAAACTAAAAAGCCCATCAACTAGTAAATGGATTTTTAATTGTAAAAAAATTGATATGAAGAACATTAGATTAGGATCAAATAGCAGCAGATGGGCTTTGATAAAATGCTGGCTTTTGGAGTTATACAAAGGTAAATGCTAGCACCACTAGCTGATCTTCCCTACAAACAAGTTTTTAGTTCCATGCATTAAATGATATAGTATTATTTGAAGTAGAAGTAAAGTAAATTAAAGATATTTGCTATTAACCCTAAAATAAGCACTAAAATAAAAAGAGCTATAGTTTGTAAGTTAAAAATAAATAAAATGCAATCATAAAAACATAAGTTGAAAGAAGGGGAAAAAAAGAAGAAAGGGGGACCAAAGAACAGATGGGGCAAGCAGAAAAACAGCAAGAAGACAGACTTAAACCTAATCACGACAGTAATCACATGAAATGAAATAGCTGAAATACGACAAATGGAAAGTCAAAGATAATCAGACTGGATAAAGATGCAAGGTCTCCAGCTTTATGCCACCTACAAATAATACATTTTAAATACAAATGCAAAAAGCTGTAATAAAGGGATGGAAAAAGCTGTACTGCACTAACACTTTTAAAGATAAGGCGATAATAGTTATATTAACATGAGTCAAAGTAAATTTCAGAGAAAAGAGTGTTACCTGGGATGAACAAAGTCATTGGATAATGATCAAGAGGTCAATTCATCGAGAGGATATAACAGTGCATAACATTTCTCCACATCAGACCTTCAAAATACATGGAAGAACACACAGAACTGCAGAGTGGGAAAGGCACAGGCAGAACTGTGTTTGTAATCAGAACATCTATTAGCTCTCTCTCAGTAAACAAAATGTCAGCAAGGATACAGGACTCCTCAACATTAACCATAATCCCGACCCAATTAACACGGAGAATTCACTGAAGGCAGCAGAAGACTAGCTCTTTTTTTTAATTGAATTCTTAATTGGTACAATTTATATACATCTCAAAATCACATATAACACTGGGAAATTTGTACCAGTATATGCCACAAGTTAATTCTCATTTTTACCCATATCCCTACCCACTCCCCCCTCCTCCCCCCTTTATACATGCTCTTTTATTTTCTTTCTGTATCATATTTATTCCTTCCCCTCATCAT
>PVIC010052184.1:0-12248 GCA_004025085.1 Thryonomys swinderianus | reverse complement strand
AGGAAGGAAGGAAGGAAGGAAAAAGAAAATGAGGAGGAGGAAAAAGTACTGGAACAGCATTTTAATTAAAGAAAAACAGAATGAAGTGAAAAAAAGAAGAAACCCTGTATACCTATGAGGACACGCAGCTGAGTGAATGTATGTTCCTGAGCTGTTCTACATTTCCTAGACTCATCGTCTATGGTATTTCTTAGAAGGAGGCCAAAGGCAATAGAAATTTCCTTGTGAGAGAGCAGGCTGTCGCTGTAGGGTAAGAAAACAGTTCATTATTCCAGTGAGGGAGGGTTTGCATTTCTGGGCAGAGGCCCACCTGTGTGCATACCAGAAGCTCTCTTAGAACTTCTACCTGAACGATTTTTACTGTTTAGGTTTATTTGCTTTAATCTTCTATTGGAGATATTAATTATTATGCAGAAAGGCACATGGGACGTGGACTATAAATGATGAACTTTATGGTATTACAAAGGCAAATTCTTCATCAGATATATGTACTATAAATCTTATTTTCTCTCAGCTCTTTGTCACCCTTTCACATTTAAAAAGATGTCTTTCAAAGAGCTTGAGTGTTGATTCAATCAAAGACAATAAATCATTTTTAAAAAATTGAATTCTATTTTTTTTTTTTGAGACCGGGTCTCACTTCATAGTCGAGGCTGGCCCTGAGCTCACTATGTAGCCCAGGCGAGCCTTGAACTCAGCATTCCTCCTGCCTCTGCCTCTGCCTCCCGAGTCCTCAGATTACAGTGTGAGCCACCATGATCAGCTGAATTCTTTTTTTTTTTTTTTTGAGACAGGGTCTCGCTTTGTAGTTCAGGTTGGCTCCGAGCTCACTATGTAGTCCAGGCAAGCCTTGAACTCAGCAATCCTCCTGTCTCTGCCCCCCGAGTGCTGGGATTACAGGCGTGAGCCACCACGCCCGGCTTAGCTGAATTCTTTATTGGTACATTTTACATACATCTCATGTTTACACTCAACAATGGGAAATTTGTACCAGTGTATGACATGAGTTAATTTCTCATTTTTACCCATATCTCTACCCATGCTACAACCCCGTCTGCCCTATATAAAAGAAAAAGAAAACATATATATGTACAATAAATCATTTTTGTTTAGTACCTTTTAAATAAAATCTAAGACATATATGCCCACTTCAAAGTTACAAACATGCTTTCTCCTAAAAACATTAACGTTTTAGATTTTAGGCAGAAGTCAACAACTCACCTCAAATTACCATTTGTGTAAGGTGTTAGGGAATGGTTGGCCTTTTCTATGGGGGGGTAGGTCTTCTCAGGTTTTTCTAAGTATCCTTAAAAAGATTTTTCTTTCCCCATTGAATTACATTACATTCATGACATTGTTTTCTTTAAAAATCAGCGAGCATGTAATTGTGCATTTATTTCTGAGCACTTGATTCCCACATTTGTCTATTTATTTATCCTCTTGTAAAAGTATCACAGCTTTTCATACCTAAAGCATTTCAGTAGGCTCTGAAAGGATACATGGTAAGTTTTCCAACTGCTGGATCCTGTGGTGTTTGTGCATCTTGTTTGATAACAAGCAGTCCAATAGAAGGCAAGGGGTGAAAACTAGTGACAAGCCTAAATCCTGCAAGGAGAAGTGAGCTCTCATACACTGCTAATGGACATAAAATAATTGTTCATTTTAAATGTTAATACAGTAAACTCCACTAATTTTAAAAGGTTAAGCACATCATGCATTCTTGAGATAAATCCCCACTTATCGTGTTATCCAGACCATTGTAAGCACTGCTGGATTCAGTTCTCCAATAAAGTAAGAATTTTAAATATAAGCATTTGTGATGAATGTTGCTTTATAAGTTTTCATCTAGATCCTATCAGGTTTTGGTGACAGAACAATAAAAAACTTCATAAAGTATGTTTTAAAAGTTATCTTTCCTTTCTAAAGTGAAAAAAGTACACGATTTGCATTATTTTTCTTTAAATATAAAACTCAATAAACTATCTACAAAGATGATTTCTCTAAGGTCTATAATGACAATTTTAATTTCTTTAACAAACATCAATCATTTATATTTTTATTTTATCTAACATAATGCTGGACAGGTGTTTGTTTTCTAGTCATTTATTAATTTTATCTTAACTCTCATAATCTTTTATTGTCATTTTTCCTAAACTGATGTTCCACTCTCAATTCTATAATTAAATGTCACTTTTGCCACCTGTTATTTATTAATCTCACCAAAGATATAGCTAAAACTTTATCAACTTAATATTAAAATTTTCCTTTGTTTCCTGTCTCTATTCTATTCTCTTTAGTTTTTTCTGTAAGTATATACATTTCCACCTAAGCCCTGCTTTTTTTACAATCACACAAATTTTAATATGTTGAGATTTTTGTATAAAATGTATAGTTTCACCTCCTTTATCATATGATACTATTGTACTTTTTTGTCTGTTTTCCATTCTCCATTAGATTCACCTCAGTAATATCTGATAATTGGTCTGATACATCTTATCAGCTTTCTAAGGAATTAAAATTTCTTGTCATTCTGCCCTATAAATTTCTCCCCAATATTTTCAGTGACTTCCTGAATGCTCCAAAGTATATTATTAAATATCCATCTGTTTATATATTTACTGTAGTTTATCTTTTTATTAATTTCTAGTTTCACTGCTAGAACTTGATAAGATACAAGAAATTATTTCCATGTTTTGTATCTGTGAAGACATATTTTACAATCTAAATATTATTTATTCTGGAGAAAATTTGATGAACTGGTAAAAAGAAAGTGAATTCTGAAGTTTTTGTGCAGGATGTCCTGTAAGTATCTGTTAAGTTCTCTTAGTCTATGGCAGTGACGAAATGTTTTTGTATTTCTTCTACTCATTTTAAGTGTCTAAATTATATAATCCATTAGGTACAGGAAGAAAAGTTCTGCAATCTCTCTTTTTTTTTTTTTTCTTTTTGAGACAGGGTCTCGCTTTGTGGTTCAGGCTGGCTCTGAGCTCACTATGTAGGTCCAGGCAAGCCTGGAACTCAGCAATCCTCCTGTCTCTGCCTCCCGAGTGCTGGGATTACAGGTGTGAGCCACCACGCCCAGCCTGCAATCTCATATTAAAGCAGGAGTTGGTTGCTACTCTAATACTCCACTCCGCACTAATGAAATTAAATGTCTAAATCAAATACTAACACTCATGTATCTATACATTTATGTAATCCATTCAATATTTATATCAGAATCATTTATTCAAGTTTGCATGTATTTTAACAAAAATTTGCTATGTGGTCACTTGTTTCAAAATAATTTATACCGCTAAGGCATGCTGAAGGAACAAAGCAAGAAAGCATGAAGTAACGTACTTATTGTGGTAATATATACCTAACACGCTATCAAGCTGGAGGCCCAGGAAGGCTGGTGGTATCACCTTGGCCCCCCAAGGACTCCAGGACTAAGAACCAGGTGACCCTGACAAATAAGAAAATCTGAGAATCAACACCAGTGTGCTTAGAGGCAGAGAGAAACATATTCCAGCTCAAATAGATCAAATTCACCCTCCTTTACTTTTTCTTCTTTTTAGACTTTCAGTTGATCGACTAGTTCTTTTGTTAGGGGCAATCTTTTCTCATCTAACAACTTAAGTGCTATTTCAACCCCCCCCCAATACTTTCTAGAAAAAAAAGAAAACCTTTACTGGCTGAGCATCATAAATAAAGCTGACCCATGAAAGTAACCATTACCTGAAACCATCCTAATGATTGAGAAGATACATGACATCTTCATTGGAGGGTCTGCAATATCTTATTTCAGACAGTATGGATGGAGGAAGGGACATGAAATTTGAAACATTTTTGCGATCTGTTCTATCCTCAAACCTTGTGTGACCTCAAACCCTATGTGACACGAAAGAGATCAGAATGACTTCTTTCAGTCAGTTCACATGACGCCTTCCCTTTATTCCTATTTATACTGTAGAATCATGTCTTAATTATTCCTATATTAAGAGAGTGCATGGAAAAGAGAACTAGCAAAGGAAGATGAAAGGTACAGAATGTGAATTTTGTGTTTCACAAAATGAGGTTTAGGAATGGTTTTCTTTCTTTGCATATTAATATTTAATTTGTAATTTTTGAGTTAGAAGAAGATTATTTAGTGCTACTTTAGACTTAGTGTGGACAATCTGCTGTGTTTCCTAGTGACCCTGCCGAAAACTCAAATATATAACATTTCCTAAACTATAAAGATGCTTAGAACATATGTTCATCGTAAAAGGAACTTAGCCTTTGCAGTCATGTGCTCCTCATAACCCCAATGCCTTAAATCTCTAACCTCCCATCAATGCCTGATGGTGGCTTAACTCCTAGGGATTTACCCAAACTCACTCATTTAAACATGCTGACGATGTATGTGTTTGGAGAGTTTTCAGTGCTTCAGATATAATTATGCTTACCTGAAAGAAATTAAAAGAAGTATTTGGTATTTGTGGTTTTTAAAGTTCCTTCTGTTAGGTGCAGGAGGAAAAGAAAGATTATGTGTGCATCTGTCTGCCTGTGTACTGACTTTGGTGTTTTGTACAAAGAATTAATATTATGAAAATTTCCTCCCTGAAATTCTTAACTGAGTTTGCTCATAGTCTAATAAAGTTAGTAAAACTTTCTTTCCTTGGATGAAAAGAAAGTAAAATTGCTTGTCACTTGGGTGTTCTCCATATTCCCCCAGCTCTGGTACATGAAAATAATGCAGCAAGTTTCCATTTTATAATTTTGCTTTTATTCCTCTGTTAGAGCTATTTTCCATTTTTCTTCTACTGGAAATATGCAAGGAAAAAAAATCTCATAACTTCCTCACTTCCTGTGGGAGTTAATTGCTGCTAAAGATAATAACCAGGCAGAACATTGTATGGTATAATAATGTTTCTACATTTTCCAGAATAAAAATTTAATTTGATCGTCAGGAACTGAATTATAGAGTTTAAATGGTAAAAGCTAAATGAAAATGAAACTTCAACAAGTGACTAAGATTGCTGGAGAATTATTTCTGGAATGATCTTTAGAAAGGTGAAAAAATGCAAAAAATGACTTTATCTATGCTACTTTTTGTGTTTTTGAGATTCACAAATGATTATCTTCATAGGGGTTAGTCCACTTGGAAGGGGTCTTTATTTCTTCAGTTTTTAATATTAGATTGATTTTCAAAATATCATGAGGTTGGGGATGTAGCTTAGCTGTGGGGTGCTTGCCTGGTATGTGAAAGCCTTGAGATCTGTCCCCAGCACCACAGAATCGAACATCAGAGACTACAAACCAAGGCTGCAGACACACTGACATAACTTAGCCGTGACTCTTAAGACTTTGAAGAAAAGAACAATGATGCCCTCTTTTCACCTTGAAATTCTCCTCCTAATGTTGGGATGAGGAGAAAAAAAAGTATATTCTTACACATAGGAGCTGGAGTATCTCAAAGGACAAAAACTGTACTTTCTACAAACGGTAAACACAGCAGGTGTGAAAGTCCCAAATGTGGGTTTAAAAAAGACTCTTCTACTCCCACTGCATATCTACATTCAACTCCTGAGATTTTTGCACAGAGTTTTACGACAGTTCCAATTTATGATACCAGGTAAATATAGTGGAAGTATTTTATGCAGCTCATGAAGGAAAGGACCACAATCAAGAAAAGAGGATAATTCTAAATAACTCCATTGATTCTTCACTGTCCAAACTCACCTAATAAACTGCTATTCATCTGTTTTCTCCAAAAAATATAGTAATTTTTTCAACATGGGAAATTTGTCCTCAAAGGTTTAAATGATTTTGTCAGCTTGATATGCATTTTATTAGCATTCTGTGGATATTAAGATTGAACTACTTTCCTTTCACTGATTCTTAACTCTAAAACGAAGTTAGAGTACCTGGTAAGCACTAATGCTATTCCTTTAAAAGAAGAGAAAAATATTCCTAATTGTTCAGAATTTTTTGCTTGAATTGATGAAGTTATAAGGAAATATGCTATCCTGTTGAATATTTTCATTGAGCTTATTGGTACATTTTAAGAAGACATTATTTTTACATTCATCATTGAAAATTTGTACCTGTACATGATGTATCTCAGTTCTTATTTTTTCCCATACCCCTACACTAACTTTTGCTCTTCCACCCCCATATACATAAGCATTGCTCCTATTTTTTCCTTCAAATTATTTTCTTTCCCTTCTTTGCTTTTCCCTGCCCACCCACCCCATCCCCTTTCCACTTTCAAGATTTTCTTCCTATTTAACAATATCTATTATACATTTTATACCTCATTTACACTTTCAGTTTTTCACACTAGTGAAATGATATAGTATTTATACATATCTGAATCCTATTTATCTCACTTATGAGCATGGCCTTAAGGCCCATCCATTTAGCTACAAATGTCTCAGCTTTAACATTCTTTTTGGCTGAGTAATCCTCTACTTTAGTTTATACACACACACACACACACACACACACACACACATTTTATTCAGTCTCCAGTTGATGGCCATTTTGGCTGTTTCCAAGATTTAGCTACTACAAACTGAGCTATGGTAAACATGGGTGCACATATGTTGCTGGGTGTGATTGATACTTTAATGCTTTCCTGAATATACCTAGCAGGGAAATAGCAGGGTCAAATGGGACCTCAAATCCTAGTCTTTTAAGAAATCTCCACACTGATCTGCACAGTGGTTACACCATTCTACATTCCCGCCAACAGTGGCCAAGGAAGGGTTCCTTTCTCCCTGCAGCTCCACCATGTTTGTTTTGGTTAGTTTCATGGTAGCAGCCATTCTTTGTGGAGTGAGAAATGAGGTGAGGTGAAATCTCAGTGTTGCTTTCATCTGGATCACTCAAGTGACCAGTGATGTGAAACATTTTTTCATGTTTCTTGGCTGCTTTTACTTCTTCATCTGAAAAATGTGTGTTCATTTAGATGCCCATTTTTAATTGGGTCCTTAAATTTGGGGCTCTAATTGTTTTGAGTTCCTCACATATTCTAGATAGTAGCACTTTTTCTGAGGAACAGCTGGAAAAAATTTTTTCCCACATTGTAGGGTGTCTTTTCACTCTGTTGGTGGTTTCTCTTGCTGTGCGGAAGCTTTTTAATAAGTTGAGGTCCCAGTTGATTCTTCCTGCTAGTTCCTGTGCTGCTGAGGTTTTGTTTGTAAGCCCTTACCTATGCCAATGTCTCCAAAGTTCTACCTAACCCAGCTTCCAGCAGGTTTAGTGTTTCTGTTTTAATTTTTTTTGTTTTGTTTTGTTTTTTGTCTTTTGAGACATGGTCTCGTGCTTTGTAGTTCAAGCTGGCCCTGAGCTCACTATGTAGCCCAGGCAAGTCTCAGCCATCCTCCTGCCTCTGCCTCCCGAGTGTGGGGATTACAGGCATGAGCCACCAGGCCCGGCTTAATGTTTGTATTTTTAATCCACTTTGATTTTAGTTTAGTGCATGACAAACATCTGTTAAGTTTATTTTGAGGTTCACTATTATTATAATGAACTTCCAGGTCCGTGGTAGATTAATATGGCTCAAACTAAGACCTTCATTGAATCTTAAGGGAAATTTGCCTTATAAGCAATGAAAATCCCAAAGGATGAGTTGGATTCATGACTTCTTTCATTTATTTATTTAGGCCTAGTATTTTTCAAAGGCAATAGGTTTCTTTCTGTCTAGGGTTGTTTTTGTTTGTTTATTTGTTTTATTTTTGTTTGAGACAGGGTCTCACTTTGTAGTTCAGGCTGGCCCTGAGCTCACTATGTAGCCCAGGCAAACTTCAAACTCAGTAATCCTCCTGCCTCTGCCTCCCGAGTGCTGGGATTACAGGTGTGAGCCACCACACCCAGCTACAGGTCTCTTTCTGATTTGGATGCTTAGAGTTGGAGGCCAGTGTTTGAGAGATTAGTGATAAATTCTATGTATATGCATGCATATATATGTGCATATAAATGTAAATAATATAGGTATGTGTACATACAAATGTGTGTACCTAGATATGTGTATAAAATGTGAATTCTTACATCGAAACTGAATCTTTGTGAGCCCAAGTAGATATTTCTTAAACTGAATGTAACACTAAAACAATTTGATTATTTATGCTTAAAAGTAAAGAAAACCAACCACACAAACAGACACCACCAGACCTAGTACTGGGAACTGGTTCAGAAAGAATAACCTCAAAGCATTGTAAGCTTGATTGTCAATAGCAACAATGACAGCTTAAAATACAGAATAAATATGATTTGAAAAGAGAAAGAAAACACAGGTATACAGGGGTGGGTGGGGAGTAGGTAGGGATATGGGTAAAAAATGATAATCAACTTGTGTCATATAGCGGTACAAATTCCCCAATGTTGAGTGTGATTGTGAACTGTATATAAAATTTACCAATTAAGAATTCAGTCAAAAAATGCAGCTCAGCATTGGTTGGCCCCATTTGGCACTTGTATTTACTCGCCATTTGGAAAGAATTTCTTTGGTTCTGAGATTAGACATGAAGAGATATTGGTAACTGTTAGCCGGCTCTATAAGTTCAGCAGTTATAGAACAGGACATTGAATTAAAACATTTTCAAGACTTTTGTCCACAAAGTGTTGAACAATGTCAACCTGATTGTATGATATTCTATATGAGCAGCACATCTGGAATTAAATTATACTTTGTAGCAGAGTAGATACCTTTAAATTTCCCATTATAGGGATGTCTAGCTTTGGAGGCAAATTATAGAATGAATAGAATTTTAGAGAAATACTTGAAGGCCACTAAGTAAATAGAAAGCATAGTTCCAGACAAAAATTTAAGATAAATGACTCCACTGTTTGATCACATTCTGTAATGTATGAAAATGAATGCTCACATACAGATTAGGGACTGATGGTCGAACTGATATTATTTTTAATGCCAAAAATTGATTATGTATTGCTTTCCCTCACAGAAAATTTTTGGAGTATCCAGGACACACATATCTTTTCACATACCTGAAAATTGAAATGAGTTAATGCACTCAAATTTTGCATTTTTTTCTTTTTGTCATCTCAGATTTCTTTCTTTCATATGATTAGAAGCTTATCAGAAATATATTAAATGTTTAAATTTTAAAATTTGTTACAGTAGCCAGGCATTGTGGCTCATGCCTATAATCCCAGCACTTGGGAGGCAGAGGCAGGAGGATTGCTGAGTTTGAGGCTTGCCTGGGCTACATAGTGAGCTCAGGGCCAGTCTGAACTACAAAGTGCAACCCTGTCTCAAAAAAAAAAAAAGAAAAAAATTTATTACAGTAAAATACATGTGGCTATTAATCTTTCTCAAGATACTATTCACTCTGAAGACACTCACCCATCATTGTTCTCAATGTGCCTCTCACTGAAATGCTTTTGAAATTTCAAAAATCACTTTTTGGGTAAATCTTGGTATACAAAAACATAGACATGTAAATATGTGTTTATACCTTGTACAGATGTACAATATGTATTTTTATTTTTAAATTTCTGGCAATTTTAGTTAATTCCATAGTGGGTTAATTGCTTGTAATGAATTTTTGGTTTGCTTTTTTGCTCAAATTATATAATATTGAGTGAGAAAACATTCTACCATGTCCAGGTAAACAGTATATTTCAAATAACATTAGCAAGATTTCTTTCTGTCAAGAAGCTATATATCATTATTTTTGGTAGTACTGAGGATTGAATCCAGGGCCTTGTGCATGCTGGACAAGAGCTGTACCCCTGAGCTACATTTACAGCATTTGTTTGTTTGTTACTTTTTGAGACAGACTCTGGCTAAGATGATCAGGCTGGCCTCCAACTTGTGCTCTCCTGCCTTAACAGGAGGGATTATAGGGTCCTAAACCATCATGCTTTATGTATATTCTATACCTTTATAAAGACAATTACAAATAAAGCCATGTTTAACCACATGGTCTTATTCTCATACATTTCAGGAAGGAATAAATGTTAAAGTTCTTGTGTGCACAAATTCTGCACATGACCTTAAAGGATGGACTCCTCTTTCTGAAGTTCTGAAAGCCACAAGTTCCAAATATTACACTATACTTCAGTGGTGATATTTGAGCACATTACAATGGACATCTGCACATGAATTTTTCATCAGAAAGTTCTCAGTTTTTACCAAGTAGTAGGACTCATATTGTGTCAAAATAATCTTGGAATTCATGTGGTTATGGCTAGACCAACAGGTAAAATCAAGTATTTGAAGGGGAAGGGAAAAAGATGCAGGGAGAAGGGAAGGGAAACAGGATGAGAATCAAAAGAACTGGGGGAAATGGTAGAGCTTTAACAAATGGGAAGAGAACTCCAGACATAATAAGCCACCTCGTCTTTGACAAAGGAGCCAAACACTCTTAATGGAGAAAGATAGCCTCTTTAATAAACGGTGTTGGAAAAACTGGATTTCAACCTATCAAACAATAAAACTGGACCTACATCTTTCACCATGCTCTAAACTGAAGTTGAAGTAGATTAAAGATACAAACATTAAAACAGAAACACTAAATCTGCTGGAAGCTGGGTTAGGTAGAACTTTGGAGACACTGACATAAGTAAGGACTTACGAACAAAACAGCAGCACAGGAACTAGCAGGAAGAATCAACAACTGGGACCTCATCTTATTTAAAAGCTTCTGCACAGCAAGAGAAACCACCAACAGTGAAAAGACACCCTACAATGTGGGAAAAATTTTTTTCCAGCTGTTCCTCAGAAGAAGTGCTACTATCTAGAATATGTGAGGAACTCAAAACAATTAGAGCCCCAAATTTAAGGACCCAATTAAAAATGGGCATCTAAATGAACACACATTTTTCAGATGAAGAAGTAAAAGCAGCCAAGAAACATGAAAAAATGTTTCACATCACTGGTCACTTGAGTGATCCAGATGAAAGTAACACTGAGATTTCACCTCACCTCATTTCTCACTCCACAAAGAATGGCTGCTACCATGAAACTAACCAAAACAAATGTGGTGGAGCTGCAGGGAGAAAGGAACCCTTCCTTGGCCACTGTTGGTGGGAATGTAGAAAAAAATTGACACCATAGTTTTAAAATGAAGGAGGTAGCAAGGATGAGGAGAGCATAAGTTAGAACTCAGAAGTTCCTGTGCACATCAGTGTGGAGATCTCTTAAAAGACAAGGATTAGAGGTTCCATTTGACCCTGCTATTTCCCTGCTAGGTATATTCAGGAAAGCATTAAAGTATCAATCACATCCAGCAACATATGTGCACCCATGTTTACCACAGCTCAGTTTGTAGTGGCTAGATCTTGGAAACAGCCAAAATGGCCATCAACTGGAGACTGGATAAAGAAGGTGTGTGTGTGTGTGTGTGTGTGTGTGTGTGTGTGTGTGTGTGTGTGTGTGTGTGTGTAAAAACTAAAATGGAGTATTACTCTTCAATAAAAATTATAAATTTGGGCCGGAGATTTAGCTCAGTGGTTCCAGCACCTGCCTCGCAAATGCAAGGTCCTGAATTTGATCCTGGTAACCACATACAATGTTAGATGTGGTGACTCACGCCCACCAGCTATCAACACAACATACCACAGTGCCGGGTGTGGTGGCTCATGCCTGTAATCCCAGCACTTGGGAGGCAGAGACAGGAGGATTGCTGAGTTCCAGGCTTGCCTGGGCTACATAGTGAGCTCAGGGCCAGCCTGAACTACAAAGCGAGACACTATCTCAAAAAAAAAAAAATCATAAATTTGAGACATTCATAGCTAAGTGGATGGGCCTTAAGGCCATGCTCATAAGTGAAATAAATAAGACACAGATATGAAAACGGTATATCATATCTCTGCTATGAGAAACTGAAAGTGTAAATGAGTTCTAAAATGTATGATAGGTATTGTGAAATGGAAGAAAATGCTCAAAGAGTAAAAAGGGTAGGAGCTAGTAAAGAAGAAATGAAAAAAATGATGGTAATAAAAGGAAACAAAGCTTATATACACAGGGTGCAGAGAGTTGTAGGAAGAGCATTAGAAAGGAGAAAAATTGAGAATCAAGATTTGTCATGTACAGGTACAAATTTTCAAAGTTGATTGTGACTGTAATGTATATATAAAATGTACCAATAAAGTCAATTTAAAAACTAAAATAAACTTAGCTGAAGTTCTAATTGCTTTCCACTTTTTCCCCATGGCCACTTTTTTATACCAAGGAATGTTGAAGAAAACAACACTTGTCAAACCATGAAAAGATTTTTCCTGAAGCAATAGGTACTTACTTTCAAAATATTTTT
>PVIC010052183.1:0-12247 GCA_004025085.1 Thryonomys swinderianus | reverse complement strand
GAAGCTGAGGATGTAAATCAATTTTAAAATATGATAAATATTTTGACATAGAAAATATTCAAAGGAAAAAGGAGGTTAGGATAAGGAAAGAAGGGAAAGAAGAAATTTGATGGTTAAAAAAGAAGTAAAGCTTATGTATATGGGGACAGGGAATTGTAGGGTGGACAGGGAAATGGGAAAAATGAGAATTAATATGATTATGAAACAAAATAAAAGAGCATGTATACAGGGGGTGGGGATGTGTGGGTGGGTGGGGATATGAGTAAAAATGAGAATTGACTGTGTCATATATTGGTACAAATTCCCCAATGTTATGTGTGATTGTGAGATGTATATAAATTGTACCAATAAAGAATTCAATTAAAAATGAGAATTAAGTCATGTCATATACCGATACAAATACTCAATATAGTGTGATCATGATATGTATATAAAAGTACCAATAGCATCAATTTAAAAAATCAGTGCAATAGGTGCTAAGAAAACAATACAAATAATGAATGTAAGAGTTGTTTTTTTCAAACATTAGAGAAGATTGACAGTACCCTAGCCAAGCTTACCAACAAAGGGAAAGAAAAAATTCATATCCATGTTATTCAGAATGAAGAACTTGAAATCACAAAGGTCCTCCCGAATCTGGGAGAACCTATACTTGCAATGAAAAACACAGAAGAAATGAACATATTCCTAGACATATATTAATTATTAAAGCTGAATCAAGAAGATATAAAAATTTTAAATAACCTAATGTCAGTCAATGAAATGGAAGACATAATTAAAAACCTAACACAAAGAAAAGCTGAGGTCCTTATGGAGTCATTGCTGAATTCTGTAAATCTTTAGAGAAAATCTAAAACCACTACTCCTCAAATGCTTTAATGTAATTGAAAGGGAAACAATATTCCCTAAGTCATTTGAAAAGGCAAGCATCACTCTGATACCAAAATCACAGAAGGATCCAACCATAAAAGAGTACTACTGGCCAGTCTCCATAAAGAACATAGACACAAACATCCTCAGTAAGATATTAATAACTACAATGCAGCAAATCATAAAGAAGATTTTACACCCTGACCCAAGAGGCTTCATCCCAGGGATGCAGGTATGATGTGATGTATACAAATCAATAAATGCACCATTTAATGTATACAAATCAATAAATGCACCATATTAAGAAAGCCTAAGATCAAAATCTCATGATTATCTAAATAACACAGAAAAAGTCGTCTGACAAAGTCCAACACCCATTCATGATAAAAAGCCTACAGAAAAGTTTAATGAAATTTAATTTTAAATCTGAGAAAAGCCATTTATGAAAAACCAACAGCCAGTGTCCTACTAAATAATAAAATCTGAGTTTTACTCTAAGATCGGAGATAAAACAAGGATATCCCTTACTAACTCTTCTATTCTCTGTAGCTCTGGATATATTAGCCCCAACAATTAGGCAAGAGAAAGAAGTTAAAAGGATATACATAGAAAGGAAGGAGAGAAACTGCACTTATTTTCAGATAACGTGATACTCGGTGTAGAAGACCTGAAAAAATTCACCAAAGTAGTTCTAGATTTAATAACTAAATTCAGTCATATAGCTAAATACAAAGCAACACTCAAAATTAATAGTTATCCTGTTTACAAATAAACTCACTGAGAGAGAAATTAGGAGATCCTTTCTTTTCACGGTAGCACTGAAAAAATGAAATACTTAGGAATGCTCTAACAAAGGAAGTAAAACATCTCTACTTTGAAAACCACACTATTTTGAAAAAAGGGATACAAGTAGATATCAGCAAATAGAAAGAAAACTCTTGCTTTTCAATATGAAGAACCACTATAATGAAAATGGCCACACTCTCAAAATTGTTATTCAGATTTAATGCAATCTGAAACAAAATACCAAAACCAATTGCAGTCCTCACAGAAATAGAGAAAATAATACTAAAATTCATTTAGACTCAGAGGAGACCTAGAACATTAAATATATATGTATTTATATAATTTATAATTTAATATATTATATATTTTTTTTTCTGGCCAACAAGGCAAGAATATCTTTTTTAATGTTACATATGTTTAAAGTTTATTTCATGTTTTCCTGAACACAGGTTTTAATTGCTTCAAAATATTTAAGATATCGTCCCGTGTATTTAAACATATTCTTAAATATCAATTCAAAATAGGTGCTACATATATTTTTTTTCCATTTTTGATGCACTATTAACCTGTAGGATATTTTCCTCATTCTATACACCCTTTGACTTGGCACATTTGTGTCCTATCAGTCATTCAAACAGCAGATATGCAGCAAGGAAAATGGGTCATAGTAATGATTTCTCTTTCCTCTTTCCAAACCTGATCTTCTCTTTATTCTACAGGTACAACTGACAATTCCCTTAGAAAAAATTCACTTGTAGTGAAAAACTCAGGGCAGAAGAGCTCTTTCTTTATTTAGTTCATTAATTTTTCATTGTTTTTATAGCTCCCTGCTGCCTTTAATAATATGTTTTCCAATGCAAAAGGCATTTTCTATGTATTCAGTTATAATTTACTGCATTGCTAGAAATAGCTCTTTTGTTAATTTATTTTAAAAAGTTAAATTTTAACATTTCATTAGTCATACTCATTATTTACAATCATTTACTTGTTTCAAGAAAAATGACAAAATTAATGTTAAGCATTTTGCTTTGCCTATTATTAAAAACTTCTGAAACCTATTTAGTTTACTCATTAGTTATATAATGCCTATCTGTAATCTATTTACTTCACTTATTAGTGTGTCCTTCAGGTGTATCCATTTGCACATAAATGAATGAATCTTGTCATTCTTTATGGCAGAATAATATTCCATTTTATTTTTAAAAATGTATCTTCTTTATCCAGTCTCCAGTTGGTGAGCATTTGGATTGTTTGCAAGATTGAGCTATCACGAACTGAGCTGCATTTAAAATTGTCATTGAGTTATCATCAAATTGAACTCTCTCACAGAATAGTAATCTTGTGTTTTTTTAAATTTAATTTTTTGGTACATTATATATACACATCACAATTATACTCCACACTGAGAATTTGTACCAGTATATGACATTATTTAATTCTCATTTTTCCCCTTCCCCTACCCATCCTACCAGACCTGCCCCTTGATACTCAAACTTTGATGCCTTTTTATTTACTATCATTTTTTCTTTCCTCTCATTATTTACAACTAAACCTCATTTCCCTTTGAATATTTACTATTTCACAATATTGATCGTGCATTTTAGAACACATTTACAACTTCAGTTTCTCATAGCAGAAGAAAGATATGATATTTACACATCTGTGACCTATTTTTTTCACTTATGAGTATGTCCTTAAGGAACATCCATTTGAATATAAATGGCTCAATCTCATTATTCTTTATGGAAGAGTAATATTCAATTTTATTAAAAATAACACCTCTTCCTTATCCAGTCTTGAGTTAATGGGCATTTCAGTGGTTTCCAAGATATAGCTATTTTAAACTGAGTTTCTATAAATATGGGTGCACATGTGTGGCTGTGATATGAGTCTTATAATTCTTTTGTGTATACCCCCAGTAGGGGAATGGCAGGGTCAAATGGAACTGCTAATCAGACTTTTCTGAGAAATCTCCACACTGATCTCCATAATGGTTGTACTAGTCTACATTTCCACCAACAGTGGAGAAGGGTTCCTTTTTATCTACAACCTCACCAGCCTTTTTTGCTAGCTAATTTCAAAATAGCAGCTATTCTTTGTGGAGTTAGATGAAATCTCAGTGTTGTTTTCATCTGCATCTCTCAAATGACCAATGAGGTTGAGCATTTCTTCATATGTTTCTTGGCTGCTTTTACTCCTTCCTCTGAGAAAACCCATGGACCAGTGGAATAGATTAAAAGATCCAGAAACAACTCCAGATACACTAAGCCACCTTATCTTTGACAAATGATCCAAACATCCTCCATGGAGGAAAGAGAGCCTCTTTAACAAGTGGTGCTGGAAAAACTGAGCTTTCACACACCAAAAACTAAAGCTAGGCTTATCTCTTTCACTGTGTACTGAACTAAAATCACAATTGATTTAATTAATCACAATTGATTTAATTTAAACATTAAAACAGAAACACTAAACTTGCTGGAAAACAGGTTATATAGAACTCTTGGAAGCATTGGTTTAGGTGGAGACTTCGTTGGAAAGACAGATGTACACCCTTCTTCATAACAGCTCATTTTGTGATAGTTCAATCTCAGAAACAACCCAAATGCCCATCAACTGGAGAGTGGATAAAGAAAATGCATTTTCTTTTAATAAAATGGAATATTATTCTGCCATAAAGAATAACAAGATTCACTCATTTATGTGCAAATGGATACACCTGGAGGACACACTAATAAGTGAAATAAATAGATCACAGATAGGCAAATACTGGATCTTTTCTTTGATATGAGCACCTGTAGATGTAAATGAGCTCTAGAAAGTATGACAGTTTTTGTAGAATGGGAAATTTCCAAAGGAAATCTGTTGTGGGAATGTAATGAGCGGAAGGAAAAAATATGATTATGAAAGAAAATAAAGGAGCATGTATACAGGGGTGGGGAGGTGTGGGTGGGTAGGGATGTGGGTAAAAATGAGAATTGACTTGCGTCATATACTGGTACAAATTCTCCAATGTTATGTGTGATTGTAAAAAGAATATAAAATGTACCAATAAAGAATTCAATTAATAAAACAACCTCTATAGCATGAGAACTAGCAGAAAGAATCAACAAATGGGATCTCATCCTACTAAAAAGTTTCTGCACAGCCAAAGAAATCACTGGCACTGCTAAAAGACAACCAACAACATGGGGAAAACTCTTTACTAGTTGTTTCTCAGACAAAGTGCTACTATCTAGAATATATGAAGAACTTAAAAAAATCAGTCTCCCCAAATTAAAAAATGGCATCTGAAAAGAAGAAATAAATCTTCTGAGAGCAAAATTTTTTTATCTTCATTTTCTATGATCATGTGCCTAATTCTGAATCCATGTAAGACCTAGTGTAACACTGGTGGTTAATTATATATATTTGGTAATTTCTTAGTTTTAATAACTATCATAAAATTATACTATGCTAGCTTTTCTTTATATTCAATAATTGATTCAATTATTTTATATAGTGCTTTATTCATATGAAAGTAAGCAAACTACATTTCTCTGTAGTTTAGCTTTGTGGAGTAATCAGCAGAGAAAATCAAAACTGAAATAATTTAGGGAATTTGCATTTTTATGAGTGAAAAAATTTCAGACATATTAACATAATCTTAAGTGTATTGGAACTGAAATGAGCCTTAAAATCTTTTTGATATTTTTGTATTCATCAACTGTATTGGGTATATAGATACAACTTTTTTTCTGATTTTAATAAGTTCTCCTTGAATCCCAGTGTGCAGACATTCATGCTTTTGAGTTATTGTAAGGAAATTGAGTAGGAATTTAATTTGCTTAGTAAGTGATCCCCTCTTGCTGAAACAGCACTGTATCACCAAGGATAAAATGAATCCTATTAAAAGGAGGCAGAATCAAGCAGTAGAAAATGTCTAGGGGTTTCCAGGTTAAAATACATTTTGTATTTTGCAAGTGTCTTTGCATCTGTCATAAGTACATAATTTTGTCACTTAGTCATTTTGTGTAAAAAGGGTGAATAAATATCTTCACTGATATGTAGCTACCATTTTTTGATTATGTCCCTATAGTACAAGCTATTAGTTGTAGTTCTTCTTTGTAATGCATGCTCTTTTTGTAAGAGTTTATTTGATTCTTTTATGGGGAAGTATAAGAGCAAATGTAATGAATTTGTTTCTAGTTACCCTATGTCTTTAGAGTGTACTATTTTGCAGTATTTTGACATTGAAAATGTCTGGCAAATAAGTTAAAGTTGAATTTTTTAGGTATTTCCTACACAGAGCATATTTAAAATCTGTGAATCAAAATCTTGGTTCTGTATCTAGATAGATGATAGATAGATATAGATATGTATGTATATGTATGTGTGTTTGTGTATGTATAAGGATGTATGTGTATATATTCTGTATTAATTAGATTTCCTCTGAAAAACAGGCCAAATAGAACATCACATGTGTGTATATCTATGCAAAGACAACAAATAAAATATATATCTGTGCATATACTACATTATTCATGTGTTTGTTAATAGTATAGAAATAGATTTTATGTCAAGAGGGAGACAGATTCATCATAGACCTTGTCTTACAGCTCATGTGAGTATGCAACAAGAGGCCCCATAATCTGTTACTTGCAAGATGAATGTGGAAAGCCCGCAGTCCGAGTCTGCAGGTCTGAGAACAGAAATATCAGTGCACAAGATCAGGAGTAGATAAGTTTCATTTCATACAGGAAGCAAGTGTGACTTTTCTTTCCAGTTAGGACCAGAAGGAATAGGACATCACTTCCTGTGGCATGCTAATTTTTTTTATCCAGTCAATCTAGCAAAGTTATAATCTTTTCCAATAAAAACTGCACATAAATCACCACCTAGTTGAGCATTAATCAGAAAAATGAAAGTGACAAATAAAATTTAACATGACATGCACACATGAAAATTTGAGATATCTGATTACAAAAGTGTAATTCAGAAAAAGAGTAAAGAGGGCCGGAGGGTTAGCTCAGTGGTTCCGGCACCTGCCTCGCAAGCGCAAGGTCCTGAGTTCGATCCCCGGTAACCACATATAATGCTGGGCGTGGAGACACGCCCACCAACAATCAACACCGCATACCACAATGCTGGACGTGGTGGCTCACGCCTGTAATCCCAGCACTCAGGAGGCAGGGACAGGAGGATTGCTGAGTTTGCGGTGGCTTGCATGGGCACCATAGTGAGCTCAGGGCCAGCCTGAACTACAAAGCGAGACCCTGTCTCAAAAAGAAAAAAAAAAAAGAATAAAGAAATATATTCGATGAATAATGCACAAATTGTTGCATTAATATTTCTAAAAGTAGTTCCACAAAATATTTCAAATAACATTCCTCTATTTTAATTTCCTTTAAAGGAACCACATACCACCAAAGTATCAGTCAATTCAGATGTAAAGGAACTTGGAGTATTTCTGTGTATTTCTCAACAATTATTACTGTAATATTTAAAATAATTTACAACAAAATAATTAAAATATATAAGAAGAAACAATTTTACATCAGAACATCACAATTTTGGCTCTAATAGAATGTCAAAACTAGAGCACATCTCCTTACATTGTTAACACTTGAAGAATCAAAATGATAAGTTACATTTGTTAAATGTACTAGAAATAAGAGAAATATTCACTTATTAGAGACATTTAAAGTATATCTTCATCAGACATATAAATATTTATATAATTCCATGTGTAATGAATTTTTATAATAGATTAAAAATATTAACTAATTGACACTATAGATTGGGGAATTAAAATGAGAAATAGTTCATGTATTTGCCTAATGGACAGTAGAGAAGATTGTCTTCAGAAGGGGCAATATACTATGCACACAGGTTTCAATGCAAAAGAGATTCTGTTGTTCTTGATTAAAGGAAAAGAGCTGCTGTGAATAGAATATACTGTGTAGGGAATAAGAAGCATATTTTAGAAACAATTCCTATTCCTTCTCCTCTTCCCTAAATGAGAATATTTTTTTAATTGAATTCTTTATTGGTACAATTTATATACATCTCAAAATCACATATAACATTGGGAAATGAGAATATTCATTTCTTCCTATGGAACAAGATTTGCCAGCCACACCTCCAGGGCATCAAAGGACTCCTTCTGCCCCACGTCATAGACCAGGACCACACCCTGGGTGTCCTTGTAGAACTCTTTATTAACCTCGTAGAAGAAGGGATGTCCAGCCATGTCAGAGATGTTGACTTTGACTTCTCTGCCTCTGACTTGGACCTTTGTGACTCCGTAGTCGATTCCAATCCTGGCCAGGCATTTAGACACAAATCTGTTCTCACAGTAGCGCTTTATAATGCAGCTCTTCCCCACTTCAGCGTTGCCCATGGAGATGACTTTGATGTGGAGAGACTTGCTGGGCTCCTTCCGCTTTGGCAGGTTGGCCTCCGTGGCCCTGGCTCTCTCGCGGCCACGCTCTTCAGCCGGCCTGTCCCTCAGGCCTCCTCGCCCAGTGCCGAGCGGCTGCTCTCATCACCGCCCGGGCTCCACGGCTCGCCATCCCCGCCCAGTTTTAGTAAATTTTTGTCTAATTTTTCAAATATTATGGAGTGAAGTGATGCATTAATATTTCTTGTTATATTGATAAAATCATCCATTTCTGCCTTCAACTTTGACAACTTTCTTCTTTTATTTTAAATAGTTTATTATTAAGAAGTTATATTTGTTGCTTTCTTAATGATAAAACCTTTTCAACATTTTAGAATGAGACAATTTATCTCTAGAACTAATCTTTGATTTCAAGTCCATTTTACTAATATTAATATAACCATTCACATCTTTATATACTTACTGTTATAAATATGTTTTTATCCATTTCTTTTAATCCTATTTTTTATTTAAATTTTATTTTTTAAAATTTACTTATTTATTTTTTTGAGACAGGGTCTCGCTTTGTAGTTCAGGCTGGCTCTGAGCTCACTATGTAGTCCAGGCAAGCCCTGAACTCAGCAATCCTCCTGTCTCTGCCTCCCGAGTGCTGGGATGACAGGCATGACCCACCACGCCCGGCCCTGTGGTATGTGGTATTGATGGCTGGTGGGAGTGAGTCACCATGCCCGGCATTGTATGTGGTTACCGGGATCGAACTCAGGGCCTTGCGCTTGCGAGGCAGGCGCCAGAACCACTGAGCTAAATCTCTGGCCCTTAAATTTTATTTTGTATGAAAGAAAGCTTTATATGTTTTTTTCAAATTTCATAATCTCTTTAAGTTTTTAGACAATTAGCATTCAGTGTAATGCTTGATATAGTCACTTCTCAAAAATATAATTCATTTTCTAATTTCTACTTACTATTTCTATTTCTAATCACCCTCTTCCATTTTTGAATAATTTTAATATTCCATTATAATAACTTTTGACCTTTAAATTATATGCATAAGATATTTTTAGAGAGATTTTGAGGTCACAACAAAACAAAAAGGAAAGTCCCCAGGTCTCTAGCCGATCCCCCCCTCCATGCACATCCTGTGATGTTGTCGATGTCCTTTACCAGGGTGACCCAATCTAACATGTATTGTTCCTACTGCAACTCAACCCTACCCTCCAAAGTCCATGGTTTACCTAAAGGTTCACTCCAGGTGTTGCAGCATTTAGAAGTTTGGATAAATATAACATGCATGTACTAATAAAGTATGATTCAGGTTGGAATTAGTGTGGAGCTTTTCAAGATTATCCTGTTAGTAATATGCACATAAGCTTCCAGCATTTTTATGGCTTCACAACTCATTTAATGTTAGCATTGACTATTTTTCCACTGGCTGGATACACTACATCTTATTTCTCCATTCACCTACTGAAGGACATTTTGATTCATTTCAAAGTTTTGGTAATTAAAAATATTTCTGTTATAAAAACCTCTGTACAGGTTTTTGCTTGAATATAATTTTTCAACTATTTTAGGTAAATACCAAGAAATGTGATCCCTGGACCATGTCATACAAAGATGCTTACTTTTGTGTGAAACTGGTATTCGATCTTCAAAATAGTTGGGTCATTTTTGCATTCCCAGCATCTTTGAGTAATTCCATTACTTTGCATGCTGGCCAGGGTTTGGTGATGTCTATATTCTAGCTGTGGGCCAGTCTGATAATAGGTGCTTGGCAGTATTACACTGTCATGTCCATTATACTTTCTTCATAATGTTTTATGATTTCTCTGAGGAATACTATGAAATACCAGGTTGTTTTACAATGAATTAACATTAATAGTGTACTTACCACTTGATGTATAATGTATAATTTCTGTTTAACTCTTCTCCATTGTTAATATTTTCATTCCCATATGTATTGTAATTGTAAACATTACAGTGACACATAAAAATGTTATAATATTGGTTTCAACCACATAATTTATGCCTTAATAATCATGGCTGATCTTAAGTATAGTCTTAGATAATTATTGCTTTCAAACAGTTTTTTTGTTTGCTTGTTTGTCTGTTTTTGAGACAGGGTCTCACTTTGTAGTTGGGGCTGGCCCTGGGATCACTCTGTAGCCCAGGAAAGCATTATACTCAGCAATCTTCCTGGCTCTGCCTCCTGAGTGCTGGGATTACCGGTGTGACCCATCTCAATTAATTTTCCTTTAATATTGTTTGAAACTCATTCCTCACATAGCTATTTTATGTATATTTTTAACTTTTGTAAGTGTTGACACATTCTCACTTTTCTGAATCTTAATATTATTGTCCCGCCCCCAGTTCCAGGTTTTGAACTCAGGATTTCGTACTTGTGAGACAGGTGCAGCACCACTCAGCTGAATCCCAGTTTGGCTTCTGTTTTCTATACTTTCCCTAGAGTTCTTAGTTGTAATGAGCAGGAGAGATTGGAAAATTTGAATATACTTTCATTGCAAAATTTAATTTTATTGCAGAATTTTTGATATGTATCCATTATTATTTTGTTGCAAATATTTTCCCTAGAATTTCTTCTTTGAACAGTGAGCTATTTAGAAAGCTGTAGCATAATTAAAAGTTTTGGAGCAAATGATTATTATAATTTGTATTACTTTCTGGGTCAATTGTACTCATTCAGAAATATTTCTTTGAAATTTTCAATTCTTAGAATATATTTAGGCATATTTAAGACTTTAGATGTGATCACTTTTTGTTTAAATTCCATATCCACTTGAAAAATTATACACTTAATATTTGTTCAGTGAAACGTTCTGTTTGTGTCAATTGGTTATTTTTATTCTGGTGTATTATGCTCTTAATAAAATATTGCTTGTCATCATCTTAGATACAAAACATACCCAGTCATTGTTTTTGTTCAGTTGTATCATCTGCTATCATTTGACAGAAATGAACAGAATTATGTCATTTGAGTTATTTTTCAGTTTTTATGCAGAACTGTTTCACAGGCTACAATAGCTACTAATTTTTGCATACCATGTATTTGTTCTTATTAAGACTGTTTTTGCCTCCCTAGTATCTCTATTGACTGCTATTACTACAGGTATCCTGGATTAGTTCTGTATGCTCTGTGTATGCTGTGTACTTTTCCATGTTCTGAAGAATTACTTTTCTTTTATTAAAAACCTATCTTTGGGCCATCTGTTTCCGGCGGGCTGAAGAAGGGAGCGGCAAAGACCCGGCTGCGGGCCACCGTCCCTTTCCAGTGGACTGAAGGCCGCCCACCAGCCCACTGTATCCCGGAGCTGTGCAATGAGGAGTCAGGTATGGACCCTGGGTGCCAGCCGCACCACGGAGGGTTAAGGGCCTCCGCCCAGCCCCAACCCAACCCCAGAGCTGCGTTGTGAGGACCCAAGTCCTAGAGGAGCTGGAGCCATCTCCTGCATCGCTTGACAGGAGGTGTGCTCCTGGAGCCACACTGAGACACCAGGGACATAGAGGTAACTCATAAGTTCAAAGTCTCCAGAATAGAATTTAACAAAACTTTTTATCTTATTTACTGTGTTTAATACTGATATTGGCATTTATTGTATTATGATAACATACATGCTGTGATTGTTGTGCTCAAATACCTCCCATGATGTGTCAGAAGTGAGAACTCTCAAGGGTCATTACAGATTCAAGGAGGACCCCCCAGGAAAGTGCTGCATCCAATGGGCCCCAGATAATAGAAAGAGACCTGCAACAAACATTGCCCTGTCATCAAAGAAGAGCATTCATAACAACAAAAGAGTAGAAATGAGAAAATACACACAAAAAAAGACACAAAGATCACCACCACAGGGAAATTCAGAGAAAAGGGAAATAGGGTAAACTGAAACTCAAACACCAGGACTCTTGGAATTGGTAACTAAAGCGGATCTAGTAAAATGGAAATCAGGGCCGGAGGGTTAGCTCAGTGGTTCCGGCGCCTGCCTCGCAAGCGTAAGGACCTGAGTTCAATCCCCGGTTACCACATATAATGCTGGGCGTGGTGGCTCATGCCTGTAATCCCAGCACTCGGGAGGCAGAGACGGGAGGATTGCTGAGTTCGCATGGCTTGCCTGGGCACCATAGTGAGCTCAGGGCCAGCCTGAACTACAAAGCAAGACCCTGTCTCCAAAAAGCCAAAAAAAAAAAAAAAAGAAAAAA
>PVIC010052182.1:0-12228 GCA_004025085.1 Thryonomys swinderianus | reverse complement strand
AAAAAAAAAAAAATCTCGTGCTTGGAGGTAGGGCCTTCTCAGAAGGGGTGGATCACAGGTAACATGACCCAAAGGTTGTATTCTTGTCCCTGACTCCTTTTTCTCTCTGCTTCATGTATGCCAGAGATTGAGCATCTTCCCTCTGTCATTCCCTTTCTCTATGTTATCTCTGCCTTGGAGCCCAACAGTAATGGAATAAATCCCCTAAAACTAGGGTCAGAGCTAATCCTCTCCTTCCTTAAGTTACTGGTCCCAGTTATTTTGTCCTAATGATGGGAAAGTTACTAATACAATAGTTTAGCATGAGTTTATAACATATGGAAAAATAAAGCATATTACCAAATGACATGAAAGTTGTAAGAGAGAGAAGGTAGACTCACATATCAATTACTGATAATTGGTGTTTTCTTCCTGTCTGCAAACATCATGTACTTACATAAACTCAATGGGTATAATATCACTAGGCAATATAATCTTCTGGGATCACCGGTAGATATGTGGTCCTCCATTGATTAAACGTTGTTATGTAGTGTGTGACTATATAATTGTAAAGTTCTTCTGCTACATGCATGGTAACTAACTGTCCTAGTTTACCTGGAACTGGAGAATTTCTTTTGACCCCAGATTTTCAGCACTGAACTATGATAGTCCCAGAATTATTAGTATCCTTCATACAACAAGTAGAGTGCTATCACCTGAAGGTATGCTACAATAGTTATATTGATATTTAATCTTTCTGAGGCTGGGTTTACTCTTCTATAAAGTAGAAGCAATAATTTCTTTGTGTTTGTTTGTTTGTTTCAGACAGGGTCTTGCTTTGTAGTTCAGGCTGGCCCTGAACTCACTATGTAGCCCAGGCAAGCCTTGAACTCAGAAATTCTCCTGTCTCTGCTCCCCGAGTGCTGGGATTACAGGTGTGAGCCACCACGTCCTGCACTGTGGTGTGTAGTATTGATTGCTAGTGCGTGTGACTCACCACACTCAGCATTGTACATGGTTGCCAGGTATCAAACTCAGGACCTTGTGCTTGCAAGGCAAGCACAAGCCAAGCTAAATCTCCAGCCCAATAATTTCTTTTTATTAGTCCTTAAAAAAATTTAATTATATGATATATGTCAAGTGTATGACATATACTAGAAATTGATAAATAGTGGGTACTCTTTTGAAAATCAAACCTGAGACCTCACGCATGGTAAGCAAATAAATGCTCCAACACTGTGCTACATATGTAGCTCAACAAAGATATTGTTGCAATCAAGTTTGGCTCTGGAAAACAAATCAAAATTACATAGCAGAAAATGAATAAAGGAAAACGTGATTGAAAGGAGCAAGATAATTTATTTGGCTCATACTAAATAAACCAGAAGTTGTGAAGACCCAGATTTAAGGAAGTAGCAATGAGGAAGAAGCTAAATGGAAGAGCTGCAGAGAAACTAAAGTCAACAGCATATAGTGGTCCATTCTTTCAACATTCACTGAGCACCTGCTGTGGTTCCAGGTGCTAAGGACACATATCTAAATTGGGAAATGTTTACCTGTAGAATACTAACCAGCTTTATAATATTCTACATTTTAATTTTTACCCAGAAATTCAAACAATGGTAGTTTATAGATTCATCCTATAAATAAGCTTTTGCATTAAAATTTTTAAATGTAAAAAGAACATTTTAAATTAAATATGAAAATATTTCCCTCTGTCTAAAGACTCATCAAGAGGCAGGCACAATATCCTGAGTTCGATCCCTGGTACCACAAATAAATAAATAAATACCCATATGATCCACTGAATCATAGCAATTCTCCTTTCTGACAAAATTGTTTTGAATTGTATTTTTGCTAAATTTTAAGAAATATACATTGTGATGTTTTCCCATCTATTTCATAAAATTTGTGTGAGCTACATGAAGTACAAAGCTGACTCACAGGGCTCATCCTGGCTGAACTAAGGTTAACATTAATATCTCCTGTGTGAATAATATTGCTTTTGGCATTTTGACAATGGCTGATGGTTCAAGAAACACAAAGGTGAGTCCTACATTAATAAAAAGAGTCAGATTTTAAGTGGGAGTTTTTTTCAGTCTGTGTCGGGCTTTTTAAGTCTAAAATAATATGCTTTTTAAATTCCTTTTACCATAATACATTTATCTTTTGTTTCCAACAGGTAACATTTAAAAATTAATAGACAAAATTGCTTATGGTTGTCAAATAATGCTGGAACACTCATTTAAATATCTTTCTTTCTTGAGGGAAATAAACATCTGAAGTACTTTGGGCAAAGCTTCTATTCCTAAAAGAGGAAGGAAGGGGGGCCGGATGGTTAGCTCAGCGTTTCTGGCGCCTGCCTCGCAAGCGCAAGGTCCTGAGTCCGATCCCCGGTGACCACATACAATGTTGGGCGTGGAGACTCACGCCCACCAGCAATCAATACCACGTACCACAGTGCTGGGCGTGGTGGCTCACGTCTGTAATCCCAGCACTCGGGAGGCAGGGACAGGAGGATTGCTGAGTTCGAGGCTTGCCTGGGCTACATAGTGAGCTCAGAGCCAGCCTGAACTACAAAGCGAGACCCTGTCTCAAAAAAAAAAAAAAAAGAGGAAGGAAGGGGAAAGCACAGAGGTGGTTTGTGTGAGAAAGAACAGTACCTAGACTTAAAATTGTGTGCACGATTTATTTCATTTTCTATCAAATGTTCTACCTTAAGATGACCTTAATACATTTATCAACGCATAATACAATCACAGAAAGAAAGAAAATATAAGATCAGGCCTTCAGTCTACTAATTCTCTCCACCAGCAAAGAATTTCTTGCCATCTCCTACAGCTGCAGAGTCTCATAGAGAAAAATCCTCATCCTGCTTTTAAGATCTATGTAAAGATTCTCCTCCCGCCGGGCGTGGTGGCTCATGCCTGTAATCCCAGCACTCGGGAGGCAGAGGCAGGAGGATTGCCGAGTTCCAGGCTTGCCTGGGCTACATAGTGAGATCTGGGCCAGCCCGAACTACAAAGCGAGACCCTGTCTCAAAAAAAAAAAGATTCTCCCAACAGGGAAGTAGCATTCCCTGTTACCCTGCAGAATCCAGCCTGCTCCACCGCATCCTCCCCATAAATAAACAGAAGCTCTGCCTTTTTCTGGATCTCCTGGAAGGTGCATAAACCACAGCAAAACTTTCTCCATTCCACTCTTCCCATGAAGTTATTCCATTTGAAACCCTGTGATTCATATGTTTCTATCAAGCCTCTAAAGCTTGTAGACAAAAATCACTTATTTCCCTGCACTCCTAGTTGGGGAAAGGTGGAAGAAGCAAAGGAAAGAAGACATGAAAAGCTCCTCCTGTCTGTCTTATGGAGTCTGTCTCTACCATTTTTATAATTCTTAAAAATAGCCACAGTTCTCTAAGAAATTTTAATCCTTTTCTTTTTCACTCTCTGTTGAATATATTCAAAGCTCTGAGCCACACATACAAAAAAAGACCTTTAGAATTCGCAAGGCCTAAGATTATGGAAACACATTGAAAACACATTAATGCATCAAACTTCTAAAGAGTAGTAACATATTCTATGTTAGTTTAGTGCCATCAAGTGGACTAGTGGCAGAAGTTATATTTCTGGATGTTTTCCTCACTAAGTTGTAGACATCTCAGCACCCTTCTATGCCTGGAGGCATTCACTGAAAATTGAGTAAATTAAAGGAAATCTTGACTTTTAGTTTCATATTCCATATGGTTATAGAAAATACATTGGATCACATTTTCTGCAAAATTTGATGAAACAGATTGTCATTGTCAATAAATTCTATGAAGAATCTGTCTATAACATATATATATATAAGTGCCATTCCAATAGATAGATATAGATAGATGATAGATAGATGATAGATAAATAGATAGATAAGTAGATGATAGGTAGATGATAGATGAGAGATGATAGATAGATAGATAGATAGATAGATAGATAGATAGATAGATAGATAGATGATAGATGTTCAGAAAAGTCTAAATATTTATGACTGCAAATATTAGGTAATTAAGAGTATTATATCCTTCATCCTTATTTTGTGGAGATAAAAAAACACAAATTTTCCAAAAAAGAGAAAATATATATAATATTCTTTTTCACATGACTGAATGTGTGATTTAGTTAATTATTAGTAAATAAGCAGCTATATTATCACTAAGTTACAAAATAGAACATGAGATGTGGAAAAGAACCTTATTTTCTTCTCCTTTGTCTGTAGTTTAGCTCAAAACTAATTGTCTTTAAATAAACTGTTTTAATTTTGTCTAAATGGAATCACCGAGTTTGTGCTCTGTATTTGTGTGTGTGTGTGTGTGTGTGTGTGTGTGTGTGTTATCTGTGCTTGACTTCTTCCACTCCACCATCATACTGGTGACATGGCAGAGGAGAATTGCATGCCTTGGCAGACAGGAAGCATAGACAGGGTCAAGGAGGAGCAAGAAGAGGTGAGTCCTTCTCAGGTCACATCCCCAGTGGGGCATGTCTTCTGACCAGGATCCCTCCTGCTAACACCAAGTCTGCTGTACACTCGCTAGTGGAGCAATCCCCTGATGATCATCACACCCCAGGATCCAATACCACCATGAAGCTCAATTTTCTTATGAGTGTAAATAGTATAGAAATATGCTTGATTTTTATGTTTGGTGGTATGCCTAAGTGCTTTATTTATGAATTAATTCTAGTAACTTTTCTAGCAAATATTTTTCTAGTAATAATTCTATTGATGACTCTTTTAAAGTGTATTATATTATTGACAGAAAATGGCTAATTAATTTCTACCTTTCTAGTTTTTATATGTTTTCTTCTTATTGTAATACTATAATTTAAAACTAAAATATCTTCTTAAGGCTCTAGTGTTAAGGGATCGGTCCCCAACCCATGGTATTATTGAAACTTTTCAGATGTGGGACTTAGTGGGAAGTGGGAAATTTTCAAATGTATACATTCACAGTGATTCGTAATAATCTCTTATTATCTTTTAACATTTTCACAATGATTTGAGCTCTCCTTTTTGTCTCTGAATAATAGCTATTTGTTTATTCTCTTTTTCCTTTCTCATCAGTAGTGTCAGGAGCTTATAGTTCTATTAATCTTCTTAAAAATCTAATTACCAGCATTGTTGATGCTCCTATTATATTTGTCTTCTACATCACTAATTTCTGCTCACATTATATTGTTCCATATTCTTTGGGTATGTTGTGCTGTCCTGTTATTAATTTCTTTTTTTTTAATTGAATTCTTTATTGGCATGTTTTATATGCAGTTCACAATCACACTCAACGCCGGGGAATTTGTACCAGTATATGACACAAGTTCATTCTCATTTTTACTCACATCCCTACCCACCCACAACTCCCCATACCTTATGTACATGCTATTTCTTTTTCTTTCCAAATCATATTTATTCTTTTCCCTCATTACGTTCCCCCACCACATTCCCTTTGAATATTTCCTATTTTACAAAATTTATCATGCATTCTAGAACTTATTTACACCTAGAAAAATGATTAGCACATCCTTTTGTTCCTCTAAGGAAATTACTCAGATAAACACTAATTTTGCTAGATAAGTTTTGATACATCTCTCTCTCTTTTTTTTTTTTTTGACAGGGTCTCCCTTTGTAGTTCAGACTGGCCCTGAGATCACTATGTAGCCCAAGCAAGCCTCCTTGAAGTCAGAAATCCTCCTGTCTCTGCTTCCTGATGCTGGGATTACAGGCGTGAGCCACCATGCCCAGCACTGTGGTATGTGGTATTGATAGCTGGTGGGCATGAGTCACCACTCCAGCACTGTATGTGGTTACTGGGATTGAACTCAGGACCTTACGCTTGCAAGGCAGGTGCTGGAACCACTGAGCTAAATCTCCGGCCCCCAATAAATCATATTTTTTATCATTCAGGTAAAATATGTCTTAATTTATATTATAAATTATTTTGGGAGAACTGTTGTTCTTTAAAACAACAGTTTAATTTTGTAAGGTTTACCAATTTTATCTTTAGTTGTAGCATAACTGCATTGTAGCTAAAGGATATGCATTGTATTACTTCAATTTTTTTATATTTTGGGAGATTTGGGAGATAGTTTTGCCTGATGTCTCACTACTGGAACAAGATTAGGCACTTTGGGCATATCACAAACAATGATGCACTATCTTCAGTGTATTTTATCAAGGACCATGTTGTCCATATTTTTATTTCTGGTTATTGTTTTGTTTGCTCTCTCACTTGAGTTGGTACTGTTTCTTGGATTCCTTGTCTCCTAAGTTACTACATTTTTTTCTGAACTAGATAAACATCTTAGAAGAGATAACTTGAGAACAAGTAAATGCTACTTCTCAAATTTTGAACACAATATTACTTATCAGTAGATGTTGCCTGCAACATGTATTGCCATCTTATTTGTCAAAGTAGTAATTTTTCTACATCATATTTCACTTTTAAACTTATTGGTTGGATTCTCTGTTGTTAAGACCTTCTTCCTGATTAACTGGTTAATTCAAATATTTATTGATATAAACATTATTTTGCTTCAATCTGCTAAAAGTCAACAGAACTATACCATACTCCAAAGGAGATACAGAATGGCATGACTTCTGCTAAGCAGGGTCAGAGGTAACTAACTTTTTTTGTTTTGTTTTGTTTTGTTTTGTTTTGTTTTGTTTTGTTTTGTTTTTGAGACAGGGTCTCACTTTGTAGTTCAAGCTGGCCCTGAGTTCACTATGTAGCCCAGGCAATCCTCCTGCCTCTGCCTCCCAAGTGCTGGGATTACAGGCCTGAGCCACCATGCCTGGCACTGTGGTATGTGGTATTGATGGCTGGTGGGCATGAGTCACCACGCCCATCACTGTATGTGGTTACCAGGATCTAACTCAGGGCCTAGTACTTGCGAGGCAGGCGCCAGAACCACTGAGCTAAATTTCCAGCCCCAGAGGTAACTACCTTAAAGTTGCCTGGTGTGCCTAATGTTCCTCAATAAAAACTCACCCTATATTATATTTAATATTAATGTCATCCAAGGTATCCATTTTAAAGCTATCTGCAAAAGTTAAGTTTTAATATGGCACTGTATTAAAGGTCATTCTTACAAATGACCCACTACATAAATTATATTTTTTCAAACCACACAGCCAGGCCATACAAAATAAGGTTGATAACCTCAGTCATTTAGTCTGGCACAATTGTCAAGAATTTTTGCTCTGGAGTCAAAAGTAAACCCCTTAACATCCAAGTTCTACCACTAGTTGTAGAAACACATATACATTAGTTAACTTCTCTACATTTTAATTTCATCATAAATCAGGTGGGGACAATATTAGTATCTTCCTAAAGAAACATAAGATTGAACTTTTGTTCTTTGAACAATGTAATCCTTAACTTGTTCCTGGTGGAATTGATTTGAAGACCTCTATTTATCCTACAGAATTATTATTCCTAATATATTAAATCATTTTTCTTGCCCCTTTTAACACTTATATATTGTGATTTATTCAATTTATGTATCTGAAATCACCATTAGGTGCATGTATTACAAGGGGCAGCAATCAGTTTTTTACATTCAAACAATCCCAGTTTTGTAACTGGTCATGTATAAATGAATGAATGAGAAAAATAAAATGAAACTCAGATTCACTTTAGTATTATCTGAAACAGTATCATGAGCAAAGTCTCATTTGAAAAACAATCAAGTAACTTGAGGTTTAGCATTAGGTAATTTATTTCAGCTTTCTCTATTTTCCTACTGTAGGCATTCACTGCTGTGAATTACCCTTGTAGAACTGCTTTCATCGGGTCCCATAGTTTCCTATATGTTGTACTGGAGTTATCATTTAATTGTAAGAATTATTTAATTTCTTCTTTAATTTCTTCTGTGGCCCACTGGTTGGTCAGTAGTGTGTTGTTCAATTTCCAAGTATTTTTGATGATTTGGGGATTTGTTTTGCTATTCAGCTCCAATTTCAAGGCTTTATGGTCTGACAGTATACAGGGGATAACTTCAATTCCTTTGCATTTACTTAAAACTGTTCTATGAACTAGCATGTGGTCTGTTTTGGAGAATGATCCATGGGCAGCTGAAAAGAATGTAAATTTTGACTTTGTGGGAATTTATATTCTTTCAGCTGCCCTTACTGAGAGAGAAATTGGGGAGTCAATCCCTTTCACAATAGCATCTAAAAAATGAAATATCTAGAAATCAATCTAACAAAGGAGGTGACAGACCTCTACTCTGAAAACTACAGGACTCTGAAAAAGGAGATATAAGTTATCAGAAAATAGAAAGACATCCCTTGATCCAGGGTAAGAAGAACCAAAATCGCGAAAATGACTATACTCCCACAACTACTATATAGATTCAATACAATCTCAATTGAAAACACAACAGTGTATTTTACAGATCTAGAGAAAATTGCCCAAAAATTCATCTGGAATCACAAAAGACCTAGAATACCAAAAGCAATTCTAAGCAACAAGGACACAGTGAGGGGGGACAGTATTACAATCCCCAACTTGAAACTGTACTATAAAGCCACTGTGATAAAAACTGCATGGTACTGGCAAAGTAACAGACCTGAGGATCAGTGGAATAGATTAGAAGATCAGAAACAAATCCAGACACACTAAGCCATCTCATCTTTGACAAAGGAGCCAAACATCCCCAGTGGAGGAAATGTAGCTTCTTTAACAAATGGTGCTGGAAAAACTGGGCTTTAACCTGCCACAGACTAAAATTAAACCTCTCTCTGTCACTGTGGACAAAAATAATATCAAAGTGAATTAGAGACTTTAACTGTAAAAATGTAACTTTCTGTAAAACAGGTTAGGTAAAATTCTTGGAGCCACTAGCTTAGAGAAAGACTTTATGAACAAAACCTCTATAGCATGAGATCTAGCAGAAGAAATCAACAAATAGGATCTCTTTTTATCAAAAAAGCTTCTGCACAGCAAAGGACACCACCACAGAGCAAAAAGACATCCAAAAGTTTGGGAAAGAAACTTTACCAGCTGTCTCTCAGACAAAGGCCTACTACCTAGAATATATAAAGAGCTTAAAGATCACAGGATATCCTTGGAGACTTTTGTCTTTGCTTCCCAGAACAGTTTAGATCAGCCCCAAGACTCAGGTTTTTTTCTAGTTTCATTTCTGTCTCCCATTCTTGTCAGCTTGCATTGTATTGTCTCACAGGAAATGAAGACCTACTTCAGGGGTTGTCACTTATGTTCTCTATCCACATTCAGTATATTTACAGAGAAGTGTCCGATCAGAAGTCTATAAAGTTATATTTCAAATTACAATGGTATCATAAATGGGGAGATATCTTATAAACAGGGGGAATCTACTTCTTATAGTTCTAGAGGACAGAAGACCCAAGATTAAGGCCCTAGTTAGTTCCGTGTTGGATGGGGGTCTACTTCTTAGTTCATAGATTATGCTTTCTCTCCTGTGATGAGGGGGCATGGCAACCCTCTGGTACTTCTGTTTCAAAGGCACTTATCCAGATCATGAAGGCTCCACCCTCTTAACCTAATCACCTCCTAAAGGCCCCACCAACTCCAAACACCATCACGCTGGTGACTAGCTTCATACATGTGAACTTGGGGAAAGACTTTCAGACCATAGGAATGCCCATACTACTTATCTTACAAACAGAAGAATTCGAAATGAAAGAAACCAATATTATACTTATGTGAATAAAAAAATTCACTTGTAGAGTATGAGCATTTTTCTATGATTAGAATGGACAGCTAAAAAAAATGGTTAGCATGAGTAGAAATTTTAGGAAGTTATAACAAAACTCTAGGAAAATATATCTGTATTTGGATGAAACAATGTCACTTTTAGAAATTATAAATAAATCTGATATATATAGGTATCATTAAAATTCACTGGTTCTATTGTTTTTTCTTCAAAACTTTAATGGCAATAAATGTATTCCTTCCTTCACTTTTCCACTTAACACTCTCCCTTAGTAAAAATATTAACCACCCAAACACAAGCAAGATTTTATTGTCTCAATTTAGGAATAACCTTTTTCTAAAAAGTTTAAATTGCTACTAAAAAGAAAAGTTTCACATTATTATTCTAAATTCAACGGCTATGGTTTTCATAAATAGTTCCTAACTTAAAAGGCCTTATTCAGACCGTCTTACTTAGTAATCTATGTGCCCCACTTACCAGGTTACCCATTTTCCAGCCAATTATTCTTAGAAGGCATTCTAGATTATGTTGTTCAAGGCAAGGATAATATTATTAATTAAGTTGTTTCTTTATAAAATAGTAGACTTTAATGACTTGTCACTTTTTATAAAGATACTAGAGAATTTGAGCCCCGTCTTGGAACTTTGTTGACTCTTAACTGCCCACTCAGAGGTCCTACCTCCAAATATAGTCACATTAGGAAATTTGAGCACCAACCTATGATTTGGGGATGGAGAAACGTAATTCTGCCCAGCATAATGTGAAACTGCCTGCCACCAACCACGTATGAAAAGAAATTAAAGGTAAATCCTAACTATTCCTGCTGGAACATAATAAAATAAAATTAAAGGAATAAGAAATATGTCAACACCTTAATGAATTTGAGAGGTGTCAACATCAAATGAGAGCTTTCAGCAATTTGGTGGACTGGATATAAAGCATTTGAGAATGAAATGCAATGATGAGAGAAACCAGTAGGAATAGCAGCCAACAGTCCCAAAGCAGAAGTGGGAAGCCACATGCTTTTGGGAACATGGTAACTCTGGGATCTGCCGGAAAATCTGACAAAAGGGGAAAAAATGTAGGACTGAGAAAGAGAGGATTTATTAAAAGTCTTAATACCCAGTGCCTATGCTCTTCAACTATCTGGCCTATCTCATCATTCAAAGAATTCAAGGAACCTAGCATTCAGCTCCAGCAAAAATTCTGAAAAAATATTTACTGAAGATATGAATGCTCTTTGAAGAGTTCTAAATATGGTAGTGTAGGTTTTATCTGTCTAAAGTAAATAACAGATCTTAAGGAATATGACAAATCTAGCAAACATAAATAATCATTGCAAAAAAGAAAATACTGGAAAATTTAGGAGAATGATTAATATGTACAATATGTATAAAGGGTTCAAAAAATTAGGACCCTCCCAAAAAATAAAAAAATCAATAAAAAATGGGCAACAGAAATATGTAGACATCTCTCAGAAGAAGTACAAAAGCCAATAAACCCATGAAAAAAAATTCTTAGTCTCTCTGGCCATTATAGAATTGCTAATTTAGGCCTGGAGATTTAGCTTAAGTGGTACCACACCTACCTTGGAAGCACAGGGGCCTGGGTTTGATCCCTGGTACCATTAAAAAAAAAAAACAGAATTGCAAACTTAAACAACACTGAGATTCCCTTTTACTTGAGAAAGAATACCAATCATCAAGAAATTAAATAACATCTTTTTCAGGCTACAGGGGGGGAAAGATTCCTTCTATATTGTTAGTGGGAATGTAAATTAGAGCAACCACTATGGAAATCAGTAATGAGATTCCTCAAAATATTAAAATATAAATTACATTCAACCTAGCTACCTCCTTCTAGGTATCTTTCTGAAAAGGTGAAAGAAATCATAATACAGTGGTACATACATAGCTATGTTTATAGCAGCACAATTCATAATACCTAAATCTTGGAAGCAGGTTATCTGTCCATCAACAGATGCATGGATAAAGAAAATGTAGTACTTACACACCATGCTATAAACAAGGATAAATTTTAGTCATTTGTAAACACATGGATGTGCCTTGAGACAATACTGTTAAGTGAAACAAATGAGATAATCCAAGTTTAAACATCAAGTAATTTCTTTTATATGAAGAATCCAAAATATAAAGAGAGAAATAATAAAAAGATAATAAGATATAAGGAGATAGATCTTTTGCAAATGTGAAGGGGACAACAAGTTAGAGTGAGAAAGATGGAAGGCAAACAGAATTGAGAGTTATTATATACAGGTGCCAGCTCCCCATGATGAATGTAATCATGCCTTGCAAATTCACACTAATAAAACTTTTAAAAATTAAAAAGTACAAAAGAAACGAGGTAAAAAAAAGAAAAGCAACATAGTTTGAATGTTTCCTCCAAAATGTATATGTTAAAAACTTAATCCTCAATGCAGCCATGTTGGGAGGGATTCTAAGGACACACATAATCGTGGGAGTAAATTTGTTAACAGGAGAGTGAGTTGCTTAAAGAAGGA
>PVIC010052181.1:0-12249 GCA_004025085.1 Thryonomys swinderianus | reverse complement strand
AAAAAAAAAAAAAAAAAAAAAAAAAAAGAATTGTTAACACAGTAGAAAGCAAATGATAACGAACGTCACAAATTCTTAGTAGGTAGTCTTGTGAGTTAACAGAGAACAGAGATGCCACTCCACCAATAGGCCCCTCGGAGTTCAGAGGCGTGGGTAACCTGGCACCAGTGGGTCGTCGTGTCTCCGTGGGGACCAAGTCCCATCGCGGTGGCCCACAGAGGCGCTGCCTCGGGCTCCGAGCAAAAGGCTGCAGCGATCAGAACTGGTCTGAGACAGAAGCAGCCGGCGGTACGCGCACAGTGATGGACTCTGGGAGCGGGCTGGAGGGAGACGCAGCGATGAATTGTTCCTGTCAGGAGCTACCTGACTTTTTGTTTGTTTTTTGAGACAGGGTCTCACTTTGTAGTTCAGGCTGGCCCTGAGCTCACTATGGTGCCCAGGCAAGCCGCCGCGAACTCAGCAATCCTCCTGTCTCTGCCTCCCGAGGGCTGGGATCACAGGCGTGAGCCACCACATCCGGCACTGTGGTATGCGGTGTTGATTGCTGGTGGGCGTGTCTCCACGCACAGCGCTGTATGTGGTTACCGGGGATCGAACTCAGGACCTTGCGCTTGCGAGGCAGGCGCCGGAACCACTGAGCTAACCCTCCGGCCCCTACAACCTGATTTCTGTGTGGTTCAACCACGTGTCCAGTCAGGGACGGGGAGAGAGCGGCGCAGAGCTGCAGACGGCGCCTGCGCAGTGTCAGGAGAACGCAGACAGAAGCGGTTGGAGAAGCTGCTGCTGGGCCCGCGGGAGCTGGAAGCAGGTCTGTCGCCACGCACGGTTACTATGTTGAGGCAGCAAATAAGGAAGGAGCAGGGCTGTGGGGAGCCCTGGGGTGCACGCGAGGGACGGAGGGGCCGCGTCGGGGCAGCAGCCTCTCCCGCAGACCGGGTTTCCCTCGGGGATGCGGAGAGAAAGCCGCAGCGCCCTCAGGCATTCTGAAGAGACACTACTGGTACAGATTTTTTTTTTCTTTTTTTTGAGACAGGGTCTCGCTTTGTAGTTCAGGCTGTCCCTGAGCTCACTAGGTAGCCCAGGCAAGCCTCGAACTCAGCAATCCTCCTGCCTCTGCCTCCCGAGTGCTGGGATGACAGGCGTGAGCCACCACGCCCGGCACTGATTGCTGGTGGGCGTGAGTCTCCACGCCCAGCACTGTATGTGGTTTCCGGGGATCGAACTCAGGACCTTGCGCTTGCGAGGCAGGCGCCGGAACCACTGAGCTAACCCTCCGGCCTGGTACAGATTTTAAAAGGCAGCGCCGAAGACCCAAGGCTCTGCCGCCCCAGCGTACCCGCTCCCTGCCCCTGCGGGCCCCTGGTTCGGAGTCTTCTGTGGGGCGACACTGGCCCGAGGAGGGACCGAGGCCGAGCCCACCAGGAAGGGACCCGGGAGGAGCGACAGCCCCGCCCGTGCTGAGGGTCAAGCGCGGAGCCTCAGGACCTAGGGAAGGGGAGGGGGGAGGGGAAAACACAGAAGGCAGAGAAAAAGATTCATGGTAAAAACAAAAATCCTGAAACAAAGTTTATCTATAAAGGGGAGAGGAGTCCTAAAAAAAGAGAATCAAGACACGTCATGCACAGGTACAAATTTCGATGTTGACTGTGATCATAATGTATTCCTAAGATGTTCCCATAAACTCCATGAAAGGGAAAGAAAAAGGAAAAAAACCTGGGCACCATAGTGAGCTCAGGGCCAGCCTGAACTACAAAGCGAGACCCTGTCTCCAAAAAGCAAAAAAAAAAAAGGAAAAAAAGAGCGAGTTACTGTCAGGGACGTTTCCTTGGCCGTTTGTCCCCTCCCTGATAGACTGCCTCAGCTCGGTAACAAGCGTCTCCTTCAGGCCCGTCCCTGACAAGTCCACAGAGTACACCACAGCAGGCTTCTGCTCCGAGTCTTTGCTCTCGTGTCCGTGAGTCACGCATAAATAAGCACCCGCAGAGGCCTCAGTCGGCCGCTGTTGCCCCGAGGCCCTCTGCCCAGGAAGCAGCTCCTCAGGTTCTCAGTGATGGAACTAACTCTCACCCCTGAGTCTCTTCATCCTGGGCATAGCCAGAGTCAAAACAGCCAGCTCGGGCTGGGGATTTGGCCCAGTGGTTCCAGCACCTGCCTCGCAAGTGCAAGGTCCTGAGTTCGATCCCCGGTAACCACATACAATGCTGGGCGTGAAGACTCACGCCCACCAGCAATCAATACCACACACCACAGTGCCGAGCGTGGTGGCTCATGCCTGTAATCCCAGCACTCGGGAGGCAGAGACAGGATTGCTGAGTTCGAGGCTTGCCTGGGCTACCTAGTGAGCTCAGAGCCAGCCTGAACTACAAAGGGAGACCCTGTCTCAGAAAAACAAAAACAGCCAGCTGGGGGGCACCGCCCGGATGTGGAAGTCCAGGGATTTTACACAGCGTTGGTACGGGGGAACGTGACGGAAGGTTGCCAGGGCTCTGACGTCCGGAAAGCAGGCTCTTGCTTGTATTTTATCCCTCCTAGGCTCCTTTGAGTTTGTTTAGAAACCTAATCTTTGTCTTTTGGGTTTTATTGGACTCAGGTAATCAGTTTATTTAAGTGAATTACGTTGACCCTTTGTATGCCAACTCACGCCCTGACCTTCAGTTTATTTAGGAACTGTGCCCTAACTTTCTTTTTTTTGAGACAGGTTCTTGCTTTGTAGTTCAGGTTGGCCCCAAACTCACTATGCAGCCTACCTAGGCTGGCTTTGAACTCTGCACAATCCTCCTACCTCTGCCTCCCGCGTGCTAGGATGACAGGCATGAGTCAGCACACTCGACATTGTGGTATGTGGTTACCAGGGATCAAACTCGAGACCCTGTGCTTGCTAAGCAGACGCTGAAACCACTAAGCTAAATCCCCAGCCCTGCCCTAGTTTGTTTTTAATGTCCTGACCTCACGGACAGTGTTGTCCAGTTACGTTTTCCTGTATCACCCTGCACCGCTGGGCTGTGCACTGTTACACAAGCGGTGACCCCACATTTTTCATTTGACCCAGTGGCCTAAACCTGCCCCTCCTACCTTGGGCCAGTGTACCCCCGTGATTGTGGCAGAGGGAGCCCCTCTCTTCCACCCTGTTAGGGGGCAGGGTCTCCTTTGGCTGTCCAGCTGCCCTGGCGGTATGGGCACTTCTCCTGATGTGCACCTCTTCTGTGCCAGGCGAGGACTGCACTGGGCACCGGGACAGTCCCCATTCACAGGAAGACTTGGACGGAGCCCAGCGGGCGCCTGGCTGCCCCCGGCTGGAGGGTCAGCTTCACCCTTGGAGGGTCGAGTTGTACAGCGTCCCAGCGGGCTTGTCCCGGCCCTTCCCTGGCTCCTCCTCTTACCCCGTTTTCTCCGGATGATGAGTGGGGACTCCCTGGCCACTCTCCCTGCCCTGCTGACCCCACTGGCCTCGCTGCTGACTCCCCACCGCCCCCTCGCACCGCTCCTGGCCTCGCTTCCCTCCGCTGCGTTCACCTCCTCCACAGAAGCTCTAGCACAGGAAACGCAGCCGAGCCGGGAGGGCTCATTCTTAGTACTTATTACATGGGAGTAAAAGGTGTAGTGTGTGGGTATTTCACACATTAAAATATGGGGTGGGATCTTGAGTTCTATGTAAATGTTTTCAGAATTTATAATATTAAAAATTGGAGTCTGGCCGGATGGCTTGCACCTGTAATCCCAGCACTTGGAAGGCAGAGGCAGGAGGATTGCTGTGAGTTTGAGGCTTGCCTGGGCTACATAGTGAGCTCATGGCCAGTCTGAAGTACAAAGTGAGACCCTGCCTAAATTAAAAAAAAAAAAAAAAGAAAGAAAAAAACTGTGTGTTTAATATTTTTTTTGGTACCAGGGATTGAAGTTGGGACCCTGTACTCACAAGGCAGGCTCTGGAACCATTGATCTAAATTCCCAGATTTAATATGTTTTTGAAAAAATGAGAGCTGGGCGTGGTGGCTCACGCCTGTAATCCCAGCACTCGGGAGGCAGAGACAGGAGGATTGCTGAGTTCGAGGTTGCCTAGGCTACATAGTGAGCTCAGAGCCAGCCTGAACTACAAAGCGAGACCCTGTCTCAAAAAAAAAAAAAAAAGAAATAAGACACCATCAAATAAGTGATAAAATATTCAAATGTCGGGGCCAGGGATTTAGCTCAGTGGTTCCAGTGCCTGCCTTGCAAGCGTAAGGTCCTGAGTTTGATCCCCGGTAACCACATACAATGCTGGGCGTGGAGACTCATGCCCACCAGCCATCAATACCACACACCACAGTGCCAGGTGTGGTGGCTCACGCCTGTCATCCCAGCACTTGGGAGGCAGAGGCAGGATTGCTGAGTTTGAGGCTAGCCTGGGCTACACAGTGAGCTCAGAGCCAGCCTGAACTACAAAGGGAGACCCTGTCTCAAAAAAAAAAAAAAAAATTCATGTGTCCAACCCCAAAAGGAGCCAACTCTTGATCTTTCAGATGAGATATCAGTGTCTGCCCTGGGGAAGCTGCCCTCAGGGATGATCCCAAGTGCCTGTCAGCACAACCCTTCCCACACCAAGGCAAGCACTGCCTTTACCTATCAAATCTTCCTATAAATGCTAACCACCATTTTAATGAGAACACACAGTTCCTTCAGTGTCTGCTGAAGTCCCACTGAGACGATCTCTCAGGACGCGACCTGATCTTAAAGTCCAACCAAGATCTTTATGACTCAGCTGAGGGCCCTCCCTGCACAGGAGGAAGGCGCCCGCTTAGACTAACACACGGTATTTAGTAGCAACATTCACTATCCCCCCTCCCCCCTTACCAAGAGTTTTCTCTGCACAAGTGATTAGGTCATTCTGTTGTTACAGTGCAGAAGCGAGTCGTTACAGAGGCCAGTAGCAACGATTAGATCACTGCTTACTACAGAATGCTGCGTCGGCTGGTGCACAGTTCCCAGGGAGACTAGTATCGGGTTCACAGGGAGGGTACAGGACACAAACTGGAGTTTTTTTTTTTTAACAAAAATGGCTGTTTCTATGTCAGGTTTGGTCTCACAATAAGTTAATTTCTGGACACCTAGATTGGTGGTGGCAAATATATGAATGAGTACAGCTTTCTGTTTGCTAATTGGTCACTAAAGCACACATCTTTGGCAGGCCATTCAGCTGGGTGACTTGTGCTGAGTGCTGGTGCTTCACGTTATGCCCTGGCTGGTGCTGTTTGCAACCCGGAGTCTGGCTTTGTTTAGAAACACACACATCTACAATTCAAACCTTGATTAGTAACTTAGTGAGTTGGGTAAGTAAAAAACCAAGAGAGATGTCATCCCAGCACTCGGGAGGCAGAGACAGGAGGATTGCTGAGTTCAAGGACTCACTCACTGAGTGCCTGGACTACATAGTGAGCTCAGAGCCAGACCGAACTACAAAGCGAGACTCTGTCTCAAAAAAAAAAAAAAAAAAAAAAAAAAAAAAAAAAAAAAAAAAAAAAAAAAAAAAAAAAAAAAAAAAAAAAAAAAAAAAAAAAAAGGGGGCTGGAGGGTTAGCTCAGTGGTTCCGGTGCCTGCCTCGCAAGCGCAAGGACCTGAGTTTGATCCCCGGTTACCACATATAATGCTGGGCGTGGTGGCTCACGCCTGTAATCCCAGCACTTGGGAAGCAGAGACAGGAGGATTGCTGAGTTCACGGCGGTCTGCCTGGGCACCATAGTGAGCTCAGGGCCAGCCTGAACTACAAAGCGAGACCCTGTCTCCAAAAAGCAAACAAACAAACAAACAAACACACACAAAAAAAAACAAGAGCGAAAGAGAGAGAGAAGGGGGGACTGACTGAGACTGGACTCTGAGGGACAGACAGCCCACGGCCCGGACCCCAACACCCGGCGCCTCTGCGCGGCCTGAAGAGCTGAGCCCCTGTGGGCCGCTCATTCCCCGTCCTGTGGCTCCTCCTGCTGACGGTGCCTTCCCCACGCACCCTGGTCCCGCCCTGGGGAGAAGCCTGGTGATGGCGGCGGACTCGTCAAAGGACCTGCCTGAGGGAAGCCCGCCCTCTGGGTGTTGGGACCACGGCCAGGTCTCCGCCCCTCTGCAGGGTCGAGTCACCTAGTGCTGGCAACGCACAGCCCCACCGGGTACGGAGGGCAGCGAGCGAGGCTTCTCAGCCCCACGTTGTCTTCTGCATGGCTGTTGTATTTGTCTTAGCAAACAAAGCTGGTTCCACATCTCAAAACCTTTTACTTCTTCCTATAACGATCGCAGAACACATCCTACTTTTAGGGTTATAGCCAAAGCTCTTCAGAGTGTTAGGTTTGTCGTCAAGCCTGCTTCTTTCTGTTTTGTTCAAGTGGCACCGGAGGGTAGGCAGACCAAGGGAGAGGGTGGCACTCAGAGAACCGAAGCGAAAGGGAGGCTTATTATTGATAGAGAGCCTGGTGGAAGTTGCCCTCCAGAGTCTGAGCCCCATTTCTAAGTTTCTTTTGATACTTATCTACTCTTTAGTCAGGACAGGGGAGCAAGCAGAATTTTACAGAAGCAGAACTTACAGAAGGTTGGGAGGTGGAGGTAATATTGTTTTATAAAGTTTTTTTTTTTTTTTTAGTTTTTCTTTGAGACAAGGTCTTGCCTTGCGGTTCAGACTGGCCCTGAACTCACCGTGTTGCCTAGGCAAGCCTCGAACTCACAGCAACCCTCCTGCCTCTGCGTCTGGCTTCTGAAAATTTTTGGGGGGGCTTTGTCTTTAAGACATAGGGCATTAGGGGGGTGCGGGCAGGTCTTGTTTCCGCAGTTGGTTATTTACAGTGTCCTCTGCGGGCTTAGCAGGAGGGAGGAGCCTTGAGACAGCCCACCTTATTTCTGTCAAGCTTTGAGATGGTGGGTCTCGGCTTTGCCCTTCATTCTTTCCATTTCTTTATTTTCTGCAACGTGCTTCCTGCCCTGTGTCCTCAGCAGAGGTTTCCTGGAGACAGAAGAAACCTTTGCTCCAGTCACAAGCAGAGGAACTTGGGTTTGTAGAAGGATGTAGGGACAAAGTGTTACTTGGCCTGATGACTTCGGCATAGGAACCGTAGCCACAGTGGCGTCTTCAGAGGAAATTAAACTGGAAGAAAGAAAATTTACCTTCGCAAAATAAAGCTAGTGTTAATATTTTGCGGAGGAGGTTGATAGTGTTTAGATGGGGCCACGTGCATCTTTCATGTAGGTAGAACTTCTTGCTGTGGGTTGCGTTTGCTAACGGATGCTTGGGGAAACATCATGGCACCGGGCTCCAGGTGAAGCCGGACTTGCTGGCTCCCTGGATCCCGCCTGGTCCTTCCTCCTGATCGGTTGCCCGAGCGCTCCCCCTGCTGGCAGAGAGAAGTGGCAAGCGGCCTTGCCCTGGTCTTACCTTCCTGGTCCGGCCACAGGCCTGATTTTCTCCTGTCATGCCGCTGTCTCGTGCCATCCTCCGTCACCCACTCAGCTGACCTATCACCTCCTTGGCGACTTCTCACGCCCTGGCACAGGTAGGTGCTACCTGCCCTTCTCTCCCTCTGTACCTGGGCTATTCCTCTACAACAGTCTTCACCGGACGTGCTGGACCTGGGTTCGCACACCTGGGTCACCCACACTGCTGGCGGCTCGGAGCCTCCTCAGGCCCTTTCCTCTCACCTTCCTGCTGCCAGGCCTGCCCGCTGGCAGGCGCTCTCCTGGGCCGGATGGGTGAGCACACTCCGCACGGCGGCGCTCGCAGCGCCCTGGGAGAGGTGTCTTTGCGGTGCGGCTACCACACCAGTCTCGGGAAGATGCGAGCGCGTCCCGGGCGCGCGGCCTGCGCTGCGCCCCCGGAGGGCCCTGTGTGCGCGCCCCCGCGCCCAGCTCCGCGCCTGGCAGACAGCAGCGGCCCGCGAGCCGCAACCAGCCTCCTGAACGCGCTGCACCGAACGGAGCGAAGAGCAAACAGAGCTGTTTTCTCCAGGCGTTATGTGCTGAACCCCTGTTTGTCCACCGTCTTCTCAGTCGTCAGACGCCATAGCCTTTCGGTTACTCTGAGAACTTCATTTTCAGGCAGTGAAAAGCCTGGCCCGAAGCTCAGCGCCCCTCGCGGGGAGGTCGCTCTGCGGTCCCAGCCGCCCCCTGCCTGCAGCGGGAGGGCTGGGGCAGCCTCCGCCCTGCCCCTGCTCTGTCCTGCCCGCCCTCTGCCCCGCGCATGGGGGGTCCTCTGGCTCTGCCGAGGGAGAGGGTGGATGGACGGTCCCTGAGGCGTCCTGGGCGTTGAGGGGTCACCCTTGGGGTGGCGGACGTTCAGAGCCGACTCCCCGGGGTGGGGTGACCCGCGAGCCCCTCTGCTCGTCAGCCATGTGCCCGACCCCCTCTGACGGACCCCATCTGTCAGGACGGGGCTCTTTGCTGAGGTCGTGCTGCCCCACAGGGGGGAGCCACACTTCGCCCGGGACCCCAACCACGGCCGAACAGCAGTTGGGGCGCCTCATCCTCACGGTTGTGGCTCTCACTTGTGTCGTTCTCATGATTAGTTTTGTGGTAGTACTGGAGATCAAACCTACAGCCGCTTTCCCACTGAAATACGTTCCCAGCTCAGTTTTTTTTTTTTTTTGTACTAGGATTGAACTGGGGCCCTTGTGTGTCCAAGGTTGGCATAGTATCACTTGAGCGAAATCCCAGCTGTATTTTTTTTTTTTTTGAGACAGGGTCTCATTTTGTAGTCCAGGCTGGCCCTGAGCTCACTATGTAGCTCAGACAAGCTTTGAACTCAGCAATCCTCCTGCCTCTGCCTCCCGAGTGCTGGGATGACATCTGTGGTATGTGGCACTGATTGCTGGTGGGCGTGAGTCTCCACGCCCAGCATTGTATGTGGTTACCGGGGATCGAACTCAGGACCTTGCGCTTGCGAGGCAGGCGCCGGAACCACTGAGCTAACCCTCCGGCCCTACCCCTGCTTCTTTTGCCAGTCCTGCTACATGAAATATTGTTTCATATTCTTTGATTTTTGGACTACAAATATCTTTTTTGGATCAGATAAATTCTCTGAATGTAAAGGATTATTGGATTCTGTTGTTTGACCTAGTCTGCCAATCTGTGCCTTTTTTTTTTTTGAGACAGGGTCTCACTTTGTAGTTCAGGCTGGCTCTGAGCTCACTATGTAGCCCAGGCTAACTTCGAACTCAGCAATCCTCCTGCCTCTGCCTCCCGAGTGCTGGGATGACAGGCTTGAGCCACCAATCCCAGCACTTGTGGTATGTGATCCTAATTGCTGGAGGGTGTGAATCACCAAGCCCCGTGTTGTCTGTGGTTACCAGGATCTAACCAGGGACCTTACACTTGTTAGGCAGGTGCTGGAACCACTGAATTAAATCTCCGGCCCTCCTGCTTCTTTTTATTAGCAATTTTATAGTGAATTTTTTAATGCAGGCCAGAGATTGCAAGTTGAAAATGAGAGGCATTTTCTTGGGACATGTTGACCTTTCCACTACATCAGAATTTCTCACTGGTCGTCATGTTGCACACCTGCAATCCCCATGTGGGAAACTGAGGCAGGAACATCACAATCAGTAGCAAACCAGGGCAATTTATAGAGACACCCTGTAAAAGTAAAATATAAATAAGCTGATATATATATATATATATATATATATATATATATATATATATATATATATATATATATCTCGGCCATAGAGCAGCGACTGGTTCAATCACCATTGCTAAAAGTATCTTAATTTGGGCTGAAGATTTAGCTCAGTGGTTCTGCCACCTGCCTAGCAAGTGCAAGGTCCCTGGTTCAACCTCGGTGACCACATACAATGATATGATATTGGGCGTGGTGACTCATGCCCACCAGCAATCAGTACCACACTCCACAATGCTGGGCGCGGTGGCTCACGCCTGTAATCCCAGCACTCGGGAGGCAGAGGCAGGAGGACTGCTGAGTTTGAGGCTTGCCTGGGCTACATAGTGAGCTCAGGGCCAGCCTGAACTACAAAGCAAGACCATGTCTCAAAAAAAAAAAAAAAAAGGCTCGGGAGGCAGAGACAAGAGGATTGCTGAGTTCGCGGCGGCTTACCTGGGCACCATAGTGAGCTCAGGGCCAGCCTGAACTACAAAGCAAGACCCTGTCTCAAAAAGCAAAAAAAAAGGTGATCTTAATTCAAGCCTTCAAATTTAGTGATGATCCTTATCTCACATAAGGTGTAAAATTTTATGCCTGATACATTGATAAATTTCCTTTATCTCAACATCAGGAAAAGCTGAGGGAAGACGGTCAGAGGTCTCCCCACAAACTGAGCAAGGTGCCTTAACAAACTTTATAATTTTATTTAAATACCTTTTAAAGTAAGAAGAGAAATATGATTGGGTGAATTGGCACAGTATCAACCTAGAAAGAGTTAAAGACAGCATCACTTTAAATAAAATATTTTTGTTGAGAAAATATTCCTTTATGGAAAAACCTTAAATAGCACTCATATGCCTGGCTTATGGGTTAGAAGCATATAAAATGAAAAATGACTGCCGGGCATAGTGGCTCACACCTGTAATCCCAGCACTTGGGAGGCACAGGCAGGAGCATTGCTGTGAGTTTGAGGCTTGTCTGGACTACATAGTGAGCTCAGGGCAAACCTGAACTAAAAAGAAAAAGAAAAAGAATTCTAGCTCTGGACACAGAGATAGGAAATAATTTCTATAGAGCTGGTGAATTTTGGTTAAAAAAGAAAAAGCCATGTGGGGTGTGGGGCTGGACATTTAGCTCAGTGGTTCCAGTACTTGCCTAGCAAGTGCAAGGTCCCTGGTTTGATCCCGGGAAAACAATACGGGCATGGTGACTCACGCCCACCAGCAATCAGTACCACATACCACAGTGCCGGGCATGGTGGCTCAAGCCTGTCATCCCAGCACTCGGGAGGCAGAGGCAGGAGGATTGCTGAGTTTGAGGCTGGTCTGGGCTACATAGTGAGCTCAGGGCCAGCCTGACCTACAAAGCGAGATCTGTCTCAAAAAAGAAAAAAAAAAAAAGCAGTGTGAACAACCCATGGTAAAACTACCATTTCTAATTCTAAGACAGAAACACAAGCTATAAACATTCAATCACTTTATGGAAACTCTTCTGGCTTGATTTGAGATGTTTACTCCAAAGCCTCATGTGCTCGTAGAGGGGCTTTTGGTGCCTGGATTATAGATGTGTGAGGCTGGATTAGGGTACGTGGTACTGCAATACAGGTTATGTGATAACTGAACTAGTTTAGCATAGTTCTGGGTGTGAATAATGGAGGCACCAGCCTGGGTATCAATGACACCAACCAACAGGTTTGTAGCCCGAATGAGATATGAATGGACACAGAAAAGACAGGCTCGCTGCGCCTGCCTCCTTGGCATGTCCTGTTTCTACTCTGATGCCTGTCTGTGATACGACCTTGCCTTGGAGTCAGCTGACTGTGGACTGAAACTTCTACACATTGTGAGCCCAAATGAATATTTCCTGCTTCAACTTGTGGGTGGCAGTTATTTTGTCTCAGAAACAAGAAAGTAACAAAGACAGAAGCTGATGTCGTATAGAAGCTGAGGACATGCGAGACATCTGTGTGGATTTCAGTGTAAGAGTGAAGACGCAATCATAGATTGTTTCCCTTCACACGTAGTACCTTATTTAACCTACTAAACCAGCCATCCGACAGTCAGTGTAGACTTTCTTTGTGCAAGGGTTGCAAGGTTTGCATCTTATTTGTTATATGGCCTTTCCACATGGGACTCTACGATTTGAGTCTTATTATTGAATGGGGCTGTAGTTCTCTGCAAGCAATGTGAATAATACTAGAGTATTGTGTGCTGCTTTGTATACAGCGATAGCATATCACTGCTGTATGTAGTGAGTGATGCAAACTTAGCCTTATTTGCTAGGAACTCTTCCAGGTCAGGAAGGGATATAGTCATCTGCCTTGTCTTTGCACATCATGATCGTCTCCCACGAGTGGATAACATTTTACAAAATCCACTGTGAGCATATTTCTTCACTATGCAGATTTCTTCGGAGTTCCATAGGGGGAAACAAAGTCACTTCATGTATACAATAATTATATTCCTCTTGGGAGCCATATATTCATTTTCTTGGATGAAAATTAGTAGTTTGAGATAGTATGGAAAACTCGACAATAAAGCCTATCGCTTCCTTTCCAGAAGCAGGGCCTCCTTCGACTCCACTTTGCCCTGGCCTGCCTTGGATTCGCGATGTTTTCTGACATCAAAAGATTGATTCTCAGG
>PVIC010052180.1:0-12164 GCA_004025085.1 Thryonomys swinderianus | reverse complement strand
TTACATGTGAACTTCAAAAACAGTTCCCTACCTCTCTACCTACCTAAAAAATACTCATTGAGACCTGGTGGGCTACAAGCCAGAGGCAGAAAGACGATTCCAGGGCCTGCAGATGAAGGATGTTGTCATGAATTTCCTCTGTGAACCAGTGAGGAAGGAAGGAAGGAGGCGGAAACGAGCTAGTCCAGTGGTTCTCCAGGTGTGGCCCGCCGTCCTGGAGTCTCACCATTCATCCCTGGGAAAGGGTTCGGCATGCAAATTCCTAAATCAGACCACCAACCCTCCCGAATCAAACTGCTTCTGCAAACAACTAAGAACTCTTGGTCTAGAGAAATCATAAGTCTTCCGGTGCAGGTGAGATTTTAAAATGCAGAAGGACAAATATAACTTTAAAATTATGAGAAGACTCTTATGAGTAACTGCCTTTTAACACCTACGTACCCTGAGCTTTTCTGTCTCCCATTTGATCCTTTACAAAGATGATTGTTATGGTTTTTAAACTGACAGTGATTTGTTTAGTCACAATCCTATCCAAGATAACAATTTTCTGTGAGGGATCTTACCCTGTTATTTATTTTCCCCCCTCTTCTCCTGTAGCATCATTACGCACATTCTGCACTAATTGCTTCTATTCATCTCTATTGAGATGAATGCTTTCTGCACCACTGAACAGAGGCTCTTGTCAGACTGGTTTTTAGGTCAGTATTCCTCCTTAGCAATACTTTTTCTTAGGATAAAGCCTTGCGTGTGATGACTCTGTAATTTGTTTCTCGCAGCCAGCGTAGATGAACGCTGCAGAGCCCGTCACAAAGTGGACATGCCCTTCTTCCCTGACTCCCTGATGACCTGTCACTTGCAACTTTTCCTAACTCTGCCTTTTCTCTCTTCTAACTCCAGATGAAACCCAATCCAGGGAAGGCTTTGCCTCATCTTTCCAGTGTATTTCCCAGGGCTATGAAACTCAGATTGCCATTGTTTAGAACAGGTATCTACAGCCATCCTCCCTAGTACATTCTGACACCTTCTTTCTCATTTAATTTTGTACCACTTGGCTATTCTTGCTCCTATGTTAGGGTCTGGGGCTACCAAGACTTTTGGTTTCCTCCATATCTACTGGCATGTTTACTGGCATATCTTACTGGCATGTCTTCCCTATCTACAGGCATATCTTCTTCTCTTAATTGCTTTATAGTGATTTCTGGAAGGACAGTAAGAAATCCAGGATACCAGATCAACAAATAGGAAAATACATCCATGAATTTCATCTCCTCTGTATGTTATATCTTTTCTGTGTTCATGTCCTTTACCTAAACACTTATTACTTCTCACCTGGAATTTGAAAAAAAACACCTGACTATTCTCCCTGGGATTAGATATTCTGCCACCATTCCATTAGTGAGTCTTGTCAAAAATTCTGAATTATTATATTAATGTCTTGTTTAAAAATCTTCCAATGACAAAGTTGGAATTCATAAGCCTTTTCACTGTCTACTACAAATACTCTACTTGTATTCTTTTTTTTTTTTTGAGACAGGGTCTCGCTTTGTAGTTCAGGCTGGCTCTGAGCTCACTATGTAGCCCAGGCAAACCTCAAACTCAGCGATCCTCCTGTCTCTGCCTCCTGAGTGCTGGGATGACAGGTGTCAGCCACCACGCCCGGCACTGTGGTATGTGGTATGGATGGCTGGTGGGCGTGAGTCTCCACACCCAGCATTGTATATGGTTTCCAGGGATCGAACTCAGGACCTTGTGCTTGCGAGGCAGGCACTGGAACCACTGAGCTAACCCTCCAGCCCTCTACTTGTATTCTTTCATTCATTTTTAAATACCTAGAATATCTCAAAATACTAAAAATATAATAATAATAGAGAATATGTGTCGTGATGGAAATTCTGATCTGATGGAAGAGATAAGAATTAAATAAATAAATGCCTACATTTATATGATTGTAAATTGTGATAAGTTTAACTGGTTAAGACAGGAAGTTATGAGCTAAATTAACAAGTTTAGGGAGAAATTACAAATTGAAGGGTTGGAGATGTAGCTCAGTGGCATACCACCTGCCTGGCAAGCACAAGACCCTAAGTTCAATTTCTGGTACCAAAAACAAAACAAAAAATACAAATAGAAGAGTGATGGGTGCGTCAATCTTTGAAAGTGACATTTGAATTAAGACTTACATGATAATGAAGAAAGAGCTCAGTACAGTACTCTAAGGAGAAAATGACAGAGAAACAGCACAAGAGAAGATTGTGACAGATAAAGGATTTTGTTATTCCCAAAGTATGATTACCCATAGGTATGATTTCCTGCAATGATACCAACCTCCTTGGCATTCATTAGAAAAAGATCTTTCAAGACTCCATGTCTCACGTATACTACTACTTATTTTTGAAATGTCGATGGATTCTTACTTAGCTGAGGTTTCTCAGCTCAGCTGTTACTTTCTATAGTAGACTATTACTGTCAATGTCTTCAATTCTTTACTCTTTATAGAATAAACAGCATGTGTAGCCCACACTGAATTGGACTAAGTTCATGGAATATTAGCAAATATGATGCAAACAAAAATATAAAAAGTATTTTCACATTGAATGCTACTCTCTTACTTATTCTTGTACGTCTTCCTGCATTATGGTATTATGTTCAGACAACCTGATAAGGAGATGTAACTGAAACATGACAAATTTCAAGGCTGTCAACAGCTCACTGAGCTCTAAAAATGTGAGGCACAGATGGCTAGACTAGCCAACTGACTTATTTGGCCCTTTTTACAGAAGACAACTGAATCAGTTAATCCAGACTTAGCCTAACTACTCAGGGAGACTGTGTACTAATGGGGAATAACAAATAAGGATTGTTTAAGCCAGATGAGTCTGGGTAATTTCTTATGGCATGGAGTATCAATTGTGATGATAATGAGTTATCTCCTTTCTGGTCAACCAGAATTATTTCTCTTAGTCTTCAGTCCATTGAATTAATCTGTTCTTTCACTGTTCTGATTGTGCCAAAAATAACTGGTTTAGTTGTTTCATTTCTCATGAATATAGAATTAAAACCTAATTTGTCTATGTGCCATCAAGAATCAGCAACAAGTCCATCCAGCCTGGCACTTAAGAAGCACCTATTATTTTATTAAAATTAATAAATTATTAAGAGGAAAACAATGAGTAAAAGCCAAAATGATCAGGAAGACTTCCTAAAAGAACCCAAGAAAGTAAGTTCTTTCATGGTAAAGATGGTACCTATATTGCTCACAGCCATAAGTTGTTTTTTTTTTTTTTGAGACAGGGTCTCACCTTGCAGTTCAGGCTGGCCCTGACCTCACTATGTAGCCCAGGTGAGCCTCAAACACAGCAATCCTCCTGTCTCTGCCTCCCAAGTGCTGGGATTACAGGCGTGAGCCACCATGCCCAGTACTGTGGTATTGATTGTTGTGGTACTGATTGTTGATGGATGCATGTACATAGCAGCCACTCAAATATTTGTTGAAATGCATTAACAAAGAAGAAAGTAAGAGGTATATTTCCCTAATCTACCTCCACTCATCCATATGAGTCTCCCTGAGTAAACCATATCTAACCTCCCTCTCTTGAAGGCCACAGAGATATCACTATCGAACATAGAAGTAGAGACCACTTTCCTAGACCATAATTTAAATGAGACTTAAAAAAAAATAAAAAGCAATTTATAGTATTCTAACGTGATTCCAGAGATATCCTTATAAAAAAAAGTAAGAACAAAGTAGATATGAAAAGACACAGTTGCTTTATTGATTATTTTTATGATGATAAAGGCAGTATTTCAAGGAAGGAGAAATCTAAGGAAGCCTAATTTTAAAAAATTCTATTCCCTTGAAGTCCCAGGTCTATATTCAATACAGGAATATAGATTTTATTTACAATAGCTGAATTAAAATTTCTAGCTACTTGTAAGTATACAATTAAACTCTTCATTTATTTAAGAAAAAACCCTAGAATTACTCTTCACCTCTGGAGTTCCAAATTCACCAGTCCCTATATCTATTAAATAAAAGAAAGCACCTTAACTACATTCACTGTTCTTAAAAGAGAGCTACTTGGGATCATTAAAAAGAGAGAATATTATTTTATTTGAAACTTCTAATTAGTTGTTTTCCTTCTTTTACTTCTAAAGTAGACACCAAAATTAAACACTATGAATAACCAGAAAAGTAATGATTCTGGTCATTTCCTCCTTATTATAACTATTGCCATAAATAAAACTTAGTACAACAAAACATTTAGATGTATGACTACCATTAAGAGGGCCATCAACAAAGTAGGTACTTTCAGAGTCTCCAGGGAAAGCCAAAAACATGCAATTTCTTTTTCTTTTCTTTTTTTTTTTGAGACAGGGTCTCGCTTTGTAGTTCAGGCTGGCTCTGAGCTCACTGTGTGGCCCAGGCAAGCCACGAATTCAGCAATCCTCTTGTCTCTGTCTCCCGAGTGCTGGGATTACAGACGTGAGCCACCACGCTCGGCAGCATGCAATTTCTTTTACACTTGATTTTCCTTCATGCCTGGTAATTTCACAATTTAGTTGTATATATTTTCTCTTATTCCCCAAAACTACCTGCCTGTAAAAAGTAAGATGCACCATTTGACTCTGCTTAGCAGAAAGAGTTCATAGTCCTTCTCTTTCAACTTTAGTTGGGATTTCCCAAGTATAGTTTTCAGGTGGTCACTTCCACAAACATACCCTGTATAAGAAACAGTAGCAACAACCACAGTAAATGTCACTGTCTCTGTAGATTAACTACCAAACTACTATGCTAAGTACTTCATACGTATGACCTGCTTCATTCCTTATAACAGTCCAATGGGTTAATATTACAGAAGATGTATTTGCTAGAATTCAATTTAATGTATCTAAACAGGCATTTAAGATATAATAAGACCTCTTTAAGAGCAATTTTTATAATTATATAACTATTTTTCAATAATCCTAAAAGACAGTTGCCCATAGTGTTCACTTGTTGATGCTCTTCTGCATTTTATTGTCCACTTGGTGTTCCCTGGACTCACTTATGGGATAAACATGTGCTGGAATCTTGGCTTAGACAGGATGCATGGTTACTGCAAAAATTAAACATGTATCAAGGTCCAGATTTGGCTAAAACATAATATATAGCCCCTTATATTTTACAACTGTCCTAATCTCACAAGCCTTTAACTTGCTAAATGACAGTGGAGAGAAACTTGGAAATCTTTTTAAAAGTCCCATAAATAATCAGTTATGTTGATTAACAAGGAACAAGACTCCTTAACCTTTGACTCATCAACATGGCATTTGCTATACATAGTAGCAGATGTGAAAACAAAGGAGCTTATACAACTGTTGGTGCTTCATTTTGTAATGTGGCCAAATGGATTTAACTCTGAGCTGAGGACACTGAGAGGTACCGTCCTTATTTGAATCTTTACGGTGCCATGATATTACCTTCAGCTAAAATCTTCATCCCAGTCATTTACTTCTCTGGATGAGTCCTTGACCATGTAACCTTTCCATGCTTTGTCACATCCCTGGGGTGTGTTAAGCCTATGAATACCCTGTACACTCCGTGGTCATAGAAAGTCAGCAAGGCTCTTTCTGCCTCGTCTTTGATGGCTTTTTCCCACCACTGGCATTCCATCTGGTCTGTGCCACAGTGAGTGCAGCTTCTCCTAGAGCCCTACTGAGGAAACACACCACTACCCTCTCCCAAATGTTTCCTGGCCCTACACAGTCACCCATCCACATATTCCTGCCATCTGGATTCTACTGTTAAATGGAGAAAAACATAGACTCTTCCTTTTTCCTTACCTTTACACTGGCAAAAACCCAGGTTGGGTTTTCTCTCCTTCTAAGTCACAGGAAGAGTTCTCTCAAACCCTGGAGTAGAAAAATTCACTATGATTTTGGGACTCAGATATGGTTCTTCATTATATAAGTGAGGACATTTGGAATTGAAAGATCTCCATAAAGTTTGGTTTCAAAAATCATTTTCTCGGGGCCGGAGATTTAGCTCAGTGGTTCCAGCGCCTGCCTCGCAAGCACAAGATCCTGAGTTCGATCCCAGTAACCACATAGAATGCTGGGCGTGGTGACTCACGCCCACCAGCAATCAATACCACATACCACAGTGCCAGGCACGGTGGCTCATGCCTGTAATCCCAGCACTCGGGAGGCAGAGACAGGAGGATTGCTGAGTTTGTGGCAGCTTGCCTGGGCTCCATAGTGAGCTCAGGGCCAGCCTGAACTACAAAGCAAGACCCTGTCTCAAAAAAAAAAAATCATTTTCTCAATACCCAGTCAACTGATTATCTTTGAAGCCCAAAGATAACCAACATCTATTCCTCAGACCCAGAACCATGAGTTTCATGATTCCACCTTGAAAGTCACAAGCCAAAATGATGGAAAGAAAAATAAAAATTCACCAGTTTCATATATTTAAAATACTATCTCTGTCCATATTGAGAGCTAGAACACTATGCAGGTCCAAGCAAGATGACTTTGAGTCCAATCCTCAGGATGCAAGGAACCTCTATAGGAAGTCTTACTTTAGAGCTGATTCTGATGAAATCAATAAAACTTAGATATAAAGGAACAAGCCAAAGCATTCCAAGCAGTGGGAGCAGTCTGAGCAGAAAATTGGGCATAAATTATGAGACACACTGAAAGGAGGTCTTTGAGTAAGCAAAGAACTTTTACAGTTAAACCAATATGGCAGTAATTGTGAAATAAAATTGTATCATTATTGTATAGTAAATAGAAACAAACACTAGGATTTCAATAGGCAAGGTCTCAGAATAAAATAGTGCAGAATAAGATCATCTTCCTCCTTCCTAATTATTGCAAAATAGAAGTGATCAAAATGCCATGCCCACCGGGTGTGGTGGCTCACGCCTCTAATCCCAGCACTCGGGAGGCAGAGACAGGAGGATTGCTGAGTTTGCGGCGGCTTGCCTGGGCTACACAGCGAGCTCAGGGCCAGCCTGAACTACCAAGTGAGACCCTGTCTCAAAAAACAAAACAAAACAAAATGCCATGCCCAAGAGTGATAGGCATCATAGAAGAAGTTACATATATAGATAATAAATAATTTAAGATAATATATTTCTCCATCAATTAAGATACTTTTCAAAGTACCTTATTTGAACTCCCATTTCATTTTTTATAATATTTTGTAATTATTTTCAATCACATTTATGAAAACATTTTAGAATGAAAACACCATAAATGACTTAAAATATTCACTGTATCACTTGTCTGAACCCCTTCTAGTGAGTTAGTCAAAACCCTAATAAGTATAATAAAGGAAGACATTTTCATGTTAGTTGTCAGCAGACTTAAATATGGTCAACTACAAGGAGATGTCACCGTACTGAGATGTCCTAAAAATGTGCATAAGATTCCTATTGTAATATAGTGTGTGAAATATTATTATAAATATTTTACACAAAAGTGTCATTTGTCAAAAAAATAAAGTTCATTGTATTTTAGGTTGCCTGAGAGAGTTTTGCATAGTTCCTAATTCCCAACTTTGAGAATTGTCAAAGTGGTTCCCAGTTAGCAATGAAAGTAGCCAAGAGTCTATTAAAGGATGTTCCAAGGCTTTCAAATGCACGGACCAAAGGGTCAAACTTCTTTTGTTTTAGTCTCATGCCAGCTCATTCAGATTTTAAAATTGTTTTATTTTGGATTGATTAGGAAATACTAATTTTCAAAAATCTTCCAGGACACTTTTAAAATACCTATATTGTGGGTTGGAGGGTTAGCTCAGTGGTTCCGGCGCCTGCCTCGCAAGTGCAAGGACCTGAGTTCGATCCCTGGTAACCACACATAATGCTGGGCGTGGAGACACGGCCACCAACAATCAACACCGCATACCACAATGCCGGACGTGGTGGCTCACGCCTGTAATCCCAGCACTCGGGAGGCAGGGACAGGAGGATTGCTGAGTTCATGGCGGCTTGCCTGGGCACCATAGTGAGCTCAGGGCCAGCCTGAACTACAAAGCAAGACCCTGTCTCAAAAGCAAAAAAAAAAAACCTATATTGTGCACAGTAGAACTAAACACCTTCTAAATGCTTTAAAGGATTTATTTTTAAGTTTTAACGTTAGATCTTGAAATGGAATAATCAAATTCAAGCCTATTATAAAAATTAATGATTGCAATGTGGAAGCAAAATCATATTTTATTGTCAATCTCTAAGTAGGTTATTTTGTTTTGTTTTGTTTTGCTTTGTTTTCTGAGACAGGGTCTCACTTTTTAGTTCAGTCTGGCCCCGAGCTCACTAAGTATCCTTGGCAAACCTCAAACTCATAGCAATCCTCCTGCCTCTGCCTTGTGGTATATGGTACCAGGGATCTAACTCTGGACCTTGTGCTTGTGAGGCAGACACCAGAACCACTGAGCTAAATCCCCCACCCTGTAAGTAGGTTTTCAAAAACTAAAATGTAGCATGGAAAATTTAGTATTTGGGCTCATCTGTTTTAGCTCTTGAGAGACACAAAATCTGAGCTATATAAACCAACTAACAAAAAGAACTTAACCTCAAGTGGCTAAAAATAAGGGATTCAGAATATTTATTACCATTTTCAAAAACAATGGCATTGTAAATTCTCAATCAAATGAGTATATATTTATGAAACATTGCTAGATATTAAAGCCAGAAAAACCATATTCTGTATGAAAAGATTTTATTTTCACCCTCCTAGCATTGGAAGAATGTAATAATAAATGCCTTTTGGGGGGGCCTCAGTGTAACAATTAGAGGAAATAGCAACATACAACTCTTGATATGTTAATACTACTAATTTTCCCTTCATAAATCATGCCTTCAAATATATGCAATATTACATAAATATAACAGTAAAACGTACATGGAATGAGATGCAATACAATCACCAAAACTGATGAATATTTCAGAGTTGCATTATTAAGTCTTTGCTTAGAAGATACTTCTGATTAAAAAATAGAGATTTTCTTTACCATCAAAGAAAACAATAGTCAAAGAAATATCTTAGGAGCCCCAAGTAGCATTTCTAAAAACGCATAAGTAGCCCAAACTGTTCCAGAAAGGAAATCAAGTGAAAGGTAGCAAGTCAGCACTAGAGAGGAGCCTAAGAAAACAGGCACCGTTCTCAAAGGAAGTTGGCCTTTGTAGCACACAAGAGACACAGATGCAGAGTGCAAGTTGCCACAGAGATACAGATCACACGGCTCACCAAGCTGAACTGTCACCCCACCAAAGCCAAGCAGGACCCAGACACCGGGAGGAAATTATCAGAAGCCACAGACTCCAGTACGCTAACAGTCTCTGTCTCTCTCCCTCTCTCTTCCACTACTCTTGTCTCCTCTTCTCTCCTCTCCTTCAGTTTTCCCTCTTCCCCTTTCTCGTCTTTTTAATCTTGCTGCATAAAAATGGTGTGTCAAGGGGGAAAATTGTTAGTTGACACGTACTTTGTTCAAATACAGGTAAGATGACTAAATAAGAGGAGGGCAGGAGGGAAAAAATTTGATGAAATGATTACTTTAATCTATAAATACATCACATTGAAGCCTAACTCATTGAGTTTAAAATATTTAAGAAAATACTTAAAAGAAATTTATAGGCTTGACCCAAATTCCCACCACCACTATTTGAAATGAGGTAAATAGTTATGAAATCTGAGAATAGCAGAACCCATGGGAGAATATTTAACATAAATTAATTATATAATTTCTATCATTACCACCTAAGGATACTCAATGACAAATCTAGAATAGGAATTGATATATATTTGATATGCTATGAATAAAAATTAACATCATGAAATTACAGACTTGAAAGGAAACCTAACAACTATCAAATCTGTCACAAGTACTGTTGAGAAGAGGAAATTCCAGTGAGCTTATCCAAGTCAGACATGAGGAGCGATGTATCCATTCCTCAGCTGGCCCTCGGAACGCTTCCTGTCTGTCAAGATCCCATCACAACAAAGTTTTTCCTAACTCTTTTCTGTTCCAGTATTCCTGAAACATTTGGCAACTGAAGGCCTTCCCAGGCTCATTTCTTCTTTTTCTCCTATTTGAACTCTAGGAGCTTTTCTGGGATCGTCTGCATTTTTTTATTGCTCCTACTGAAATGTGAGAGTGCTAGGGAAGCAGAAACAGGGTTGTAGGTTCTAAGGATATTTCAGAACTAGAGAAGGCACTCAATTAGTTCTATAAGCAAATTGTATTGGAATACTCTCTGTACTCCCAAGGGCAGTCTTACTAGATACTCATCTTTAAGGAGGAGCATAATTTTACACCCCTGTCTGGGGGATTAACTTAATGACTTGCTTCCAAAGAAGTTTTGCAGTAGAGAAAACTAACCAAAAAAAACCTACTACTGAAGCCCGATAATCAGAGTCAACATCCTCAGTGGTGAGTCATGTTGATGGAACCATATGATAAGAACGGTATGTCACCTCATGGTCCACCTCCCCCAAACCTAGAATCCTAGTGAAAGGATCACAAACAAACAAATGAAAAAGTCTGACAAGTGCCAGTTGAGGAACATTGTACAGAAAATCTCAGAATCGTAAAAGTTATGACACAGAAAGATCTCAGACTCTCACAGAGGAGAGAAGCTGACAGTGAAATGCAGTGTGATGGGCTGAAGCACGAATAGTTTCTATTGTATGAGCTCCTCCAATGTAAGTGCACAGTAAGGGAAAACTAGTGATACTTGAAAACGAGAGTGAAAATTGATTTAACAATAATGTACCAATGTTGGTTACTTAGTTTTGACATATGTTGCATAGTGGTGTAAAATGTTAACAACAGGAGACACTGGGTGACAAGCATACGGGAAGCTAGGTTTCATCTTTGCACCTCTACTGTAAATCAAAAGCCATTCTAACAGTAAAGCCTGTTTAAATGAAAAAGAAAATCAGATATGAACCTTGAGGTCCCATAAAGAAAAATATCATCTCTCAGGCCAAGACATAGCATAAAACCACCCTCCCTTTCTAAGGTCTAGGATTTTATTCCCTTTTCTTTTCAAAGGCTATGGCCTTTCCACTTAGCAGGGAGCCGGTCTTCGGATCTGCTTTCTCTTCTCTTTCTCCTTAAACCTATCCTACAGCATTCCTTTGCAATTATTTTTGAAGTTCTACATTTAAAGCTGCAGCAAGTAGTCCCCAGATATTTCCCATCAGTCTTCCTTGTGTCAAGTTATCTACTTCTCTGGGGACCCTGATCCCCGTTATTGATAAAATGGACAGAGATCTATATCCAGGGCACAGGGGCAGCAAAACTATTCATGCTTCATGAGCTCTTTAGTACAAGCGACACGCAGAGCAATCCATTAACAACCCAAAGCCCCACAGGACCGACATTCCAGGTACATAATTGCTTATAAAACAATTCTTGTAGAACAGAAGTCAATGATAACTTTGCAACCGCACTAAAATTTCAAAAATGTCTCCTAGATATGGGCTATTATTTCATTTCAACGTATAATTTTCTTCCTCCTTTTCCCAATTCTCCTTTAGTTTCAGGCACTGTTACATACACGATAATAAATAAAAATAACGGCTTACAGCCGGGCATGGTGGCTCACGCCTGTAGTCCCAGCACTTGGGAGGCAGAGGCAGGAGGATTGCTGAGTTCGAGGCTTGCCTGGGCTCCATAGTGAGCCCAGAGCCAGCCTGAACTACAAAGCGAGACCCTGTCTCAAAAAAAAAAAAAAAGGGAAAAAAATAACAGCTTACATTATTTAATGATATGTACCCCATACTTTCTGAATTATTTCATTTAATCATTTTATTTCACAATTACTATCCCCAAATTACAGAGGACAAAACTAAATTCCAAGAGGCTAAACAAAATTCCTAAGACCATGTTTGTAAATGAGGAAGTCAAGCTATGTACCAAAGTACACAAGTCCCCAGCATCTTCAGTCTTGACCCCTGTCCAGCCTGCTCCCTGTCTTCACACTGCCTCCTTCCCTCCCTCCCCTCCCATACTCTAACGTGTGTCACTTATTCTCTCTTTATACCAACTACAGTGGCTACTTCTTATGAATTCATGTTTTCTCAGTATATCACTGAGGTCTGCAAGTATCTGTGATCAGAAAGAGAAACAATGTCCTCAAATGGAACAAAATCTCACAGTCGCGTCTCATCTCTTT
>PVIC010052179.1:0-12262 GCA_004025085.1 Thryonomys swinderianus | reverse complement strand
AAGAAGATTATAAAGTAGGATTTCAATATGCAGAATTCAAATCCTAAAAACAAAATTTCCGTATCATCCTAAAGAGTGAAACAGATGCAAAAGACAACTTACTTTACTGGTCAGTGAATTTATTTCTCGGTCAGCTTTATGCAATTTACTGATTAAAACAGTATTTTGCTCACTGCTTGATTGTAGCTCTTTTTCCAAGTGTTCGGCCTGCAACTTCGCTGACTGTTTTTCAGCCTTTATTAAAACAAAATATTTTAAAATCTGTCCATAATTTTTCACAATGTTAAAATAAAATAGGCATTATTTAAAACTCATGTGTGACCATATAAAAAATATTCAAAACTCCAACAACATTAACATGTACCAAAATAACAAAAGTTTTCTCAAAGCAAATGGTAGACTTCAAATGAAAGATATCTGCTTCATGAAGGTAGGGTGAAGTTCAGTGGCAGGGCATTTGTCTAGCATATCTGAGACCAAATTCAATCCCTGGTACCAAACACAAAACAAAACACAGAGATGTATGTGTTCCAGCAAACAAGCAACAAAGGTATCTGGGGAAACCACATATCAACAGCCAATATAAAAATAAACATTGAATATTTCTTTCATGAAAGTGTTTGTGTCACTCCCTTGATACCTGTTTACTCTGAATACTTACACAATTCAATCATACATGGCAGAGCAGAAGTCCAGTCCACAGCAATTATGAGAAAGCACATTAGAGCACAACAGAAGGCCCACAGACAGATATGAGAAGTGAAAACTGAAATTTCAGAATCAGTGGAGATTCTTTTTAAAATGAGAAGTAGGGATAAGAATTAAGATTCTCAGACAAAGTAAGAGTGCAGAAGTTCTTAACCACGTAACATAATTAAGATTCTTAGCAGTCTGTAAGTTGCCAAAAATTTTCTTGTCAGTCATACTTAAAATGCTCTGTCATTACAGAAAGAAAACTAAATGCCTTTAAAAAGTATTTCAGAAGGGAAAGGAAAAATTGAAGATAAGAAAAAAAAATGGAAACAAAGCTTTTGTATATAGGGAAAAGGGGAGGTTACAGGAATGGGAGAAAAGAATCAAGAAATACCATGTACAGGTGCAAATTCTCAATGATGACAGTCATCATAAATTCCATTTAAAATGTACCAATAAACCCAATAAATTTAAAAATAAATCAGGAGAAGGCCATGTTGGCATGTCTATCAGAAAACTATTGATAATGACCAAAATTCACCTTGGTTTATTGTACTTACTAATTTTTAAAATAAAACCATGTAATTAAAATTTAAAACAATACTTCCACTCAAAATAAAAACATTTTAGCATTTAAAGGGTAAACTGGTTTTTTTGTCTCTCTTTCCTACATATGTTAAATATAGTAAGAATTGTACTCAACAAATAATTAAGGAGGAGAAATCTATTTTCTTCACATATAAAATTATGTTTTCTGGCCGGGCGTGGTGGCTCACGCCTGTAATCCCAGCACTGGGGAGGAAGAGACAGGAGGATTGCTGAGTTCGAGGCTTGCCTGTGCTACATAGTGAGCTCAGGGCCAGCCTGAATTACAAAGCGAGACCCTGTCTGAAAAAAAAAAAAAATTATGTTTTCTGGGCATAATGATAGTCAAAAAAGCTGGAGAAAGAAAAACGTTTGCTGTCATGTACTATTTTCATCTAACAAATAATAAAATTAAGTACAGGCTCTTCTGAAAATGTTACAAGTGAACTATATATCTTTTTTTATCATTCAATTTGCCCTGAAAATAATCGTTCTAGATGAGCTCAATGAAGTTTTACACTGAGACAATATATTATATTCAACTGCAATCACCTCATTTACTCTGTCACTATGTAAATACATTAAGGACAGGAGAATGGCAGCATAAACAATCTCACTCTGAACTCTCTCATGTCTAAGGTCCAATGATATTGACAACTTTTGTTCAGAAAACCAGTAAATACTGACAGAAGCTTCATGTAAAAAAGTAGAAGAAAAATGACTTCTCTTCTCTTCAAGACATCAGTGTACTCCTTATACTGGCTTGCTGGCTGGGGGAAAAAAATCACCACTTTGATTTTTTTTTTTTTTTTTCTTTTTGAGACAGGGTCTCGCTTTGTAGTTCAGGCTGGCCCTGAGCTGGATTTTTTTTTTTTTTTTTTTTTTTTGAGACAGGGTCTCGCTTTTTAGTTCAGGGTGGCCCTGAGCTCACTATGTAGCCCAGGCAAGCCTTGAACTCAGCAATCCTCCTGTCTCTGCCTCCCGAGTGCTGGGATTACAGGCGTGAGCCACCACACCCAGCACCACTTTGGATTTTGATACTGTATTTTAATTACAAACTAGTTATAGAACCAAATCATTTCTTCTAATTCAAATCACAATTTATAACAATTTCAGAAGGGGAAGAAAACCTTTAAATTTTACAAAATAAATCAAAACATTAAATGGGTCTATTTGCTACTTGTTAAACTCATAACATAGAAGTAACTATGTCTGAGTAAGATGCAAACCCAGAGTTTTCATAGAGAATATCTCCAGAAGTAAGAACTTGGTTCTGCTAACAGTTTTCTCTAATCAACTGAAGGGAATAATTCTATAGAAGTTTACTGTTGGCAGTAGTAGCCAAGTCAAATTTTATTATTTTGGCAAAAAGCTATCATAAGGTATGTTAAAATGGTATTTGTTATGATTTTAAAGTTTCAAATACCTGTTTAAGGAATTTACAATTGCAGAAGAAATTTTCTTTTTCCTTTTGGCTTGATAAGACTATGACATTAGCCTTCAGATATTCCAATGTATTTGAGGAGATTTTACAAATTCTGTTTGGTGGTATTATAAGAGTTAAGTCATTGCCAGAATTTAGTTCAGTGGTTTCAACTTCTGCTAGCAAGTGCAAGGTCTCTGGTTTGATTCCTAGTTACCACAATCAACAATACTGGGTGTGGTAACTCACACCCACCAGCAATTGGTACCACATACCAAAGCAAGACCCTGTCTCAAAAAAAAAAAAAAAAAAAAGGGGAGCGGGCCAGAGATTTAGCTCAGTGGTTCTGGTGCCTGCCTCGCAAGTGCAAGGTCCTGAGTTCAATTCCCGGTAACCACATATAATGCTGGGTGTGGTGACTCACACCCACCACCAATCAATACCACATACCACAGTGCTAGGCGTGGATTGCTGAGTTCTATGCTTGCCTGGGCTACATAGTGAGCTCAGGGCCAGCCTGAACTACAAAATGAGACCCTGTCTCAAAAAAAAAAAAAAAAAAAAAGTTTGGGGGGAGTGCAGAGATTTAGCTCAGTGGTCCCGGCACCTGCTTAGCAAGTGCAAGGTCCAGGTAACCACATACAATACTGGTTATGCTGACTCATGCCCACCAGCAATCAATACTACAGTGCTGAGTGTGGTGGCTCATGCCTATAATCCCAGCACTTGGGAGGCAGAGCCAGGAGGATTGCGGAGTTCAAGGCTTGCTTAGATTACACAGTGAGCTCAGGGCCAGCCTGAACTACAAAGCAAGACCCTGTCTCAAAAAAAAAAAAAGTTATTGCCGGGTGTGGTGGTTCACGCCTGTAATCCCAGCACTCGGGAGGCAGAGACAGGAGGATTGCTGAGTTCAAGGCTTGCTTGGGATACATAGTGAGCTCAGAGCTAGCCTGAACTACAAAGCGAGACCCTGTCTCAAAAAAAAAAAAAAAAAAAAAGTTATTTTAGGTAGGTGACTTGACTCTCAAAGAATAAATATTCCTCATATAAATGTGGTAGCAGAGCTATTGCTTATGAACCAATAGTTTTCTTTACAGAAAGAATACCTACTCTTGGGATTCTACAAATGCGTCAGTATTAGACTGGTAACCATACATTTAAACTCTAAAAATCAAAGCCTTGTCAATTGCACTTGTAAAAAGGAAAGCAATTAAAACTTTACCTCCAGGGATCTGACTGTAGCCTGCATCTCAGCCAACTGCCGCACTTGTAGTCTTTGGACATTTTCTACCTGAGCACCAGAATTCTCTTTTTCAGCCCTTAATTCTGCTACTTCAGTCTCTAAGCCTCTTAATTTCTGACCCAAATGGGCTTTTTCTCGAAGAAGTTGCTCCACTCGTTTGCTGTCTCTTGTGAGATCAACACTAAGCAGCTGGTTGTGTAGCTCTTCTTTATCTTTCTCCAGTCTTACAACCTAATGATTTGAAGAAACCACAGAGCCTTAAATTACTGAATTTTCAGTCATGAGCATGCTTTACAAATCAGTAAATGAAAGTTAAAAATGGACAATACAAAAGCTCAGGTGATGAAATAAAAAGGAAAAAAATGTAAAAGTCACATTCTTCCTTCTATACTCAGCATGACTCAAATTTGAGGCCAAGAACTTTACCCTATTTTCCTCTCCCCTGTGGTGTCTGGCACAGAGCTTAATCAGTGGCTGACTAAAATTCAAAAGTACAAATAATACTATAAAAACAATTATTACACATACATCAAATATTTTAAAATTGATCACATCATAAGGATTCATGTAAGACCAATCACTGACTACTCCTAAGCTTTGCCACACGTGAAAGTAATCATCAGACTGGGTATACTGACAAAATTAACTATTTCAAGGCAACCAATTCATATAAAAGCTGCTTTCTGTAGGAATACATACAAATGTGATTAATGTAAAGTTTTTAATGATAACTGAGGGTTTATTATTGTAATGATGTTTCTTAGATCCATTACTCCAGGGTATGTTAAAATCACTGGGGAATTTGCAGAGCAGATACCAATATCATTCATCATAACTATCAATGCCAGACCCCACGGGCTTCTAAAACACTGGGTTTCAAACAGTTTCCTAACATTGGAGGATCTTCAGATGTGTGCTGTCTCTGGGGATTAGGGAGGTGAGCAAAGCAATCAGCACAGAACTCATCCTTTCCAATTTGTGACTTCCCCAACTACCTCCACATCTCCTTGTGACCTTCCATTGGCTTCTTGTTTTGTTTTGTTTTGTTTTGTTCTGTTCTGTTTCACTGCCACCACTGGGGATCAAGTCCTTGGCTCTGCAAATGTTAGGCCAATGCTCTACCACTGAGTTATGCTCCCAGACCATATCAGCTCCTCTTCTGATCTCTTTATATACTAGGTCATTTTGTTTGACTCAAGTTAAGTAAGGACTCAACAGTTTAAAAGGAAATTGGAAAGCACTTCTCTAATCAATGGGCTATTGCAAGGCAAAACTCTGAAGGCTCAAAATCAGAAAGATCTTAAAGGAATGCTGTGGGACCAAAGTGACCCAAAAGACAACTGATTGTTGAGTCTAAAAAGTGTGAGACCTCTACTTCAGAGAAGGATCTGTTTCCTTAATCTGCAAAAAGGGAGACTGAAATTGAGGCATTCTGAGATCCTTTTTGGTTTCACTATGTAGTGACTCCAAGACCAATTTTGGACATGTTAAAATAAAGATGTTAACAAGGATAGGCAGAGCTATCTAGCAGGCAAATATATTTTTCCAGAAAACAAAATTTACTACTTTGAAGGTACCTATAACATTTGGAGATAAGCCCTCAAAAAGCCCAACTAAACTCTGGGGTTGCTGCCTAGTGGTACATTGCCTGCTACCATGTGTAGGACCTTGGGCTTGATCCCCAGCACTGTGGGGTATGGGAAAGGACAACTAATTAACGTTTTCTTACTCCTGTTTTTCTTCCAATGCTTTTCAGATAAACAGTACTTTTGGGTTTGGTCCCTGGCTACCTTTTTCCTCTTGTTTTTCTTCAACTAGCTGTGTGGCTTTGTGAAAGTCACATTTTTACCCTGCCTCGCTTTCAGTGAAGAGCTTATGCTGGATGACCTTTAAGATACCATTCAGCTTCTGTATAAAATAACTTGAACACAGTTTTTTAATCTTTGTTTTAACAGTGCTGTGCTTGAACCCAGCACCTGTGCATGCTAGGCTAGCATTCCACCACTGAACAGCATCCCCAGCCTCTGTTAATAATGCAGCTTTGTTAGAGGTGTGGCAGCTCCTCTATGTCAGGAGTCAATGAGTAAAGAAGGTTCAGGAAAAGACCTTAACTGAGGACTGATTATGGAAGAAGTACTAAGCTACATATTCTGTATCAACAGTAATGCTAATTTCTCTTACAGTCTCCATTTTACATACAAGGTCACACAGAGAAAGTTCTTGACCAGAATGCTGCCTGTGTTACTGTTTTCTTCCCAAGTTCTGCAGGGCATTTGTGTGACAGCTACAATAGCTGAGGCTGTAAGGCCAGGTGACAGCTAACTAATGTTAGCCAGGATGAGTTTCCCCATTGATGACTCTTAAACCAGAACTCACAACAAAACATTTCAACCAAAACTGATAATCACTGTTTCCTAACCTTTGTATTAATTTATTCATTTACATAATAAATATTTATTGAGTACTTCTAAGTAGCCCACACTGTTTCAGGTAATAAGGATACAATCCATCAGACAAGCAAACACAAAAGCTCTGCAGTGGAGAAGCCTCTTTCATTTAGTCACTGCCATGACTCATCCATCTGGGCCCAGATCTTGGACACCTCTCAGCTCTTTCTTTTCCTCCACTTTTAATTGGATTCACACGCCATTTTCTTTGATGCCCTTCATTTATTGTACACTCAATTCTCCCTCTAATTTCCAAAGATCTTTCTGTGAATTTCTCCTCTGTGATAGTTATCCAAATCTGCCTGTATTGTAGTTATCTCCATATTTATTTTCCCTTATAATATAAACTTGCTTGACAGGTGAAACAATGTATTAACTAATTTTACTTTTCCAGGGGGAAGTAGAGAAAGTGGACAGAAAAAAGCAGGAATGAAAAAGAGCTGATGACTTTCTTTTCAAAGGATGACATCACACCCACAGCCCCCAAAACATAGTTCTCCACCTACTTGTTTTTTATTGCCCTTAGGATACAACACAGAAAACAGGTAAGCAAACAGTCTCTCAAATCAAACTCCCTTTTTCTTTCAGCAATTTAAGGATACTACTGTACTTCTAGCTGTAAAGAAAGCCATCTCGCCTAAGGGAAGGACCACTTGAGATTACACAGGTGTTATGAAAATCATAGTAAGCAAGTTAAGACAAGCTGCACAGAACTGAAAGGCACAAAAATGTGAAAGTGATCAGGCAGCAAGCTCTACTCTACTGTATCACAAACATTTCAATGGATTTAGCAAATGAAAAGGCAGTACTACATGATTAAAACAGCAAAAAAAAAAATCACTGGTGGAAATCAGGACCCAAGGTGAGACTGTGAGGTGGAAGAGTGTGTGAGGATGTTACCACAATCCTGGTGAAGGATGATACTCTAGAAGCCAACAGAAGTAGTTCTTGTGGTGGCTGTATAGTAAAGCCACCTCAAACAGAAATCAAAGAAAAGCCATGGTAGGAAGGGCCTGGATGCTGGCAACTAGGATGTCACTGCCACAGGCAGCCAGCGAGCCAGTGAGCCAGTGAGCCAGCCAGCAACCTGCCCCTGGGAGCAAGGTGCACCAGTTCCCACTTCAGACCTCTCGTCCTGCATGCCTACACAGCATCCTCATCTTGATAAGAGCATACGGTCTCCTGAGGGGTCAGTGAATTTCTTTGAAATGTAGTATCATGAAAGGCTTTGCAATGAAACACCCCTTTGACTCACATTTGAATACATCATTTCATTTCCAGGTGTTTGGAGATTTCCTCGTTCCTTTTCTGTTACTAATTTCTAGTTTGATGCTATTGTGGCTAGAGAACTTCACATGATTTCAACTATGTACATTAAGCAAGCACTTTGAAAGAATGCACTTGGATACTCTTATTGGATGGAATGTTCTATAAATGTTAACTAAATTCTGTTGCTGAGTTTTTCTATATCCATTTGATTGGCTTATGAAATGTTGAGATAGAGGTGTGAAGTCACCAATTATAACTATAGATTTGTCATTTGTTTTTTCAGATCTTTCAATCTCTGTTTCCCCTTATTTTGCAGCTCTGTTTGATCCATGTAAATTTAGTGTTCCTGTGTCTTCTTGGCAGACTGATCTTTGTTTTGTCGTTACACATTATATATCATTAAATGGCAGAAACAAAGAAAGCCTAGAAAACTGGCTTCATTACCAGGTTGAGTGATGTGTAAAAACCATTTATCTCCCTTTACCTCTTTGTCCTTTGTTTATAATTCTGTATATGACAGATTTTTCTTTGCTCCTAAGTCTGCTCTATCAGATGTTAAGAGAGCACTTTAACCTTTCTTTTAATTCATGGTTGCATAATACTGTATTATCTTTTTCTATCCTTTTACTTACAAGCTACCTATATTGTTGTATTTGGACTTTCTCATAGACAACATATAGTTATGTCTTTTTATCAATTCTGCAAATTCAGACCTATAATTTGTGTAGTGAGGTTACTTACATTCATTACAATGTTAATATGTTAAATCTGTGATTTTTTTTTCAATTTCTTACTGTTTTTACTTTCTCTGCTTTTTTTTCCCCTGTAATCCTGTTGGTTACTTGAACATTTTTCATGATTCAACTTTAATTTATCTATAGTGCTTCAAATATACTTCCTTTTATAGTTTTTTAGTAATTGCTTAAGGTATTACATTATAACATCACTGCACTCATCTTACTAGGGTAAAGTATAGAAACTATATCTCTTTTTACAACTTTCTGTACATTGTAATTGTTTCAATATTTCTTCTATGTACATTTAGAATCACATAGAGACTGGGTTGTGACTTTTATTTCCACTAGCAAGTAAAATTTAGAAAATTCATGGGTCACAAAAATAAAAGAAAAATTATTGAGACACAGTGAGGCCTTTTACATATACTCAAAAGTTTTATCATGTTCTTTAATCCTTACTAGTATTTTTTAGTTCCTTCTTTTACAAGTTTTCTTTTTGTTCAGACAACTTGAGCACTATTTTGGATTGGTCTATTGAAAAAATTCTTATTTTTCTTCATAATATCTTGATTTCCTCTTTATTTTTGAAAACTACTTTTGCTAGATGTCAAATTATAGGTTAACAGTTCTTTTGTTATTTGATAATGTGCTCATGGTTTCTATGATTTCCAATGACAAATCTGCTAGTTTTCTGTCACCAGCTCTTATCGCATAGGTATCATTTACCTTGCTGCTTTTTAAAAAATTTTTATCTTTATTGGTACATTATATAGACACATCATATCATGATCACACTCCATATTGGGAATTTGTACCAGTATATGACACAATTTCTCATTTTTTCCCATTCCCCTACCTACCCTGCAATCCCACACCCCCTAAATACATAAACTGTTTCCCTTTATTACCATCACATTTTTCTCATTACTCACATCTCCACATTTCCCTTTGAATATTTTCTGTTTCATAATAACCATCATACATCCTAGATACCTTGCTGCTTTTTAAGATGTCTTTTTTCCTATACATTTTGAATGTTTTACTATGGTGGCTCTTGGTGTAGCCTTCTTTATATTTATCCTGTTTGGGATTTGCTCAGTTTCATGAATCTAAGCATTAGGCTTTTGTCACATTTATCAAGTTTTCAGCTATTATTTATTCTTTAGGCACTGTTTTTTCAAGAAAAAAAAGTCTTAGGGCCAGAGATTTAGCTCAGTGGTTCTGGCACCTACCCTGCAAGCGCAAGGTCCTGAGTTAGATCCTGGTAACCACATACATCAATGCTGGGCATGGTGACTCACGCCACCTGCAATCAATACCACATACCACAGTGCCGGGAGTGGTGGCTCATGCCTGTAATCCCAGCACTCGGGAGGCAGAGGCAGGAGGATTGCTGAGTTCAAGGCTTGCCTGGGCTACATAGTGAGCTCAGGTCCAGCCTGAACTACAAAAGCAAGACCCTGTCTCAAAAAAAAAAAAATCTTACATATTTTATTATAGTCTCATAGGTCACAGAGAATCAATGTTAAGTTTCTTTCTAAAATCTATTTTCTTGGGCTGGGGATTTAGCTCAGTGGTTCCAGCATCCATCTGGCAAGCGCAAGTTCCCAAGTTTGATCCCCAGTACCACGTACCACAATGCTGGAGGTGGTGACTCACACCTGTAATCTTGGCACTTGGAAGGCAGAGGCAGGAAGACTGTTGTGAGTTCAAGGTTTGCCTGGGCTACATAGTGTGTTCAGGGCCAGCCTGAACTTACAGAGCAAGACCTTGTCTCAAAAAACAAACAAAAACATGTATTTTCTCTAATTTTTCAGAGCAGATAATTTCTATTGTTTTATCTTCAAATTTACTAATTTATTTTTGTCTCTATCCCTTCTGTTCTGCAGTTGAGCCTCACAACTGAGATTTTACTTTCACTGAATTTTTTAGTTCTAAAATTTCTAGTTTTTCCCTTTTTAATTTTTACTTAACTGTTGAGCCTGCTTTGATTTTTTCATTCATTTCAGCCATATTTGTGATTCTCAGTGAAGCATTCTCATCATAGCCACTTTAAAACCTTTGTCAGGTAATTAGTATCTCTGGTATCTCAGTGTTGACATCTCTCAGTGTTTTCCACATTTAGTTTTGGGTCTTCCTGGCTTTTGATAAGACAAGTAGCTTAGCTAAGTCTTGGGACATTTTGGAAGTTATGAGACTCTGGGTCTTATATACAATGTCTGTTTTAGCTGACTTTTTCTGACAGCACTAAAGCAAGAGAAGGCTAACACTACTACCACCTTTACTGTCAAAGGCAGCCTAGACTCCCCTCTATTTCTTACTATGTCCAAAGCAGAGAGGGTCCTTAGGACCCCATGCTGGCAGGGATGGTTTTTCCAAACCCATGTATGGGCTCCACTGACACTTCTCTGGATGGGAAGGGATAGAAGTAGCTCTTTTTTTTTCCCCTTTATTTAGCTTACTGATACATTTTAGATATGTATTGTGATCATATAAAATATTGAAAATTTGTACCTGTACATGATGTATCTTGATTCTCAGTTTTCATTCCCCTGCCCTCTCTACAACCCTCTATCCCTCTTCTATACATAAGTTTTGTTTCCATTATTTTTGCTTCTACCATCAAATTAGGAATAACTTCTTATTGCTCCCAGATGACTTCTGCTGACACCACAGGGCTGAGCAGCGTTTTAAGTCCTGTCTCTCTAGTAGGCCTTGTCTGACATCATCCATGTAGGACAAAGGCAGGGCACCTCATTATTGCCAGTAATGCCACAAGGAAGTCCAGGCTTCCAGTGTTATCTCCAGCGACATCATGGCAGGGAGCAGGAGCCCTTGTTACTGCCCAGGTACGATGTCTTAGATAACACGTGCCCCACAGAATAAATTAGGAAGGATTCTTTCTGTGTCTATTTTCTGAAAAATATTCATATAAAAGTTCATATTTTAACCTCATTTTGGAAGTTAATATTTTATAGAAAAAAAAGCAGTTCTTAAAAACATGTATCTGTCCTCAGATTAGATACAGAAGATTAAAGGAGGAGATAATAGGCATTATTGATAAATAAGGCAACATTCAGTGTCTAAACAATTTTACTGAGACTGAACAAAATAAAAATAAGACAAATGCCTTCCTTGGTTCATAAGAGTTATCTATACTCATGGAGTTAATGAGTATCTAAAACTGATTTTTAAAAGCTAGAGAATAAAATCTGTGAGTCAAGCAATCTGAATGCTGGGAGCAAGAAATTAGTGACAACACACAGTATAATAAGAGAAGCTCTCTGCCGGGCAAGGTGGCTCATGCCTGTAATCCCAGCACTCTGGAGGCAGAAACAGGAGGATTGCTGAGTTCAAGGCTTGCCTGGGCTACATAGTGAGCTCAGTGCCAGCCTGAACTACAGAGCAAGACCCTGTCTAAAAAAAATAATAATAAAATAAGAGAAGCTCTCAAACTCTTCAAAATACTGTGCAGTAGGTACTTACATAAGTACATTCTCCATTTTAATTTATCAAATTTTCACAATTCCATTATATGTACTATTCCTAGCACCAGTTTATAAATGAAAACACTGATGTACATGGAAGTTAATGATGCAGATCACATTAAATGAATATTTGAAATAAATTTTATATAAAATGTTTTATGAGATACTCCATTCTAGCACAAAAATCTTGAATGAGTAAAATTTTACAAATCTCTAAATCTTCTAAAATGCTGCCAAAATCAATGCCAGAGAATTCCCACTGTGAGGTAATTTCATTTTAATTTGGGAGACTTCGTCCAATTTCATATGACTCAAGTAACATGAGAAGTAAGAGAACTTGGAGTATTTTAGACAAAGGAACCATCTGTACTAAAGTA
>PVIC010052178.1:0-12249 GCA_004025085.1 Thryonomys swinderianus | reverse complement strand
CATTTAGGTGCAAATGGAGACATCTGGAGGATATACTAATAAGTGAAATCAATAGATCACAGATAGACAATTTCCGGATCTTCTCTTTGGTATGAACACCTGTAGATGCAAATGAGTTCTAGAAAGTAGGACAGCTTTTATAGAGTGGAATACTTCTATGGGAAACTTGGTGTGGGAATATGATGAGGGAAAGGAATAAATATGTTACAGAAAGAAAATAACAGAGCATGTATAAGGGGGGAGGAGGGGGGAGTGGGTAGGGATATGGGTAAAAATGAGAATTAACTTGTGGCATATACTGGTACAAATTTCCCAATGTTATATGTGATTTTGAGATGTATATAAATTGTACCAATAAAGAATTCAATTAAAAAAATACAGAAGGGAATAAAACAGGTTCTCATCAGTTGGTAAGACAGATAATAACAATGGCAAGAACAGTTGAGTTCATTGTGGATAATGGTACGTGGCTGAAAAGCAAGGTATCAGGGAAATGAAGCTGCACAAAATGAAAATATTTTGGATAAAGTAGACAGGGATGACCTTAATAAATCTGTTGACACTTGGATAACGGGAAGTAAGATCTTGGGAAAGAGCAATAAAGGCAAGAGGTGCAGTACATGCAAATTCAGAGGAGAAATAGGCTGGATTATTTTAAGGTGCACAAAGAGATGTGAGCTAAAAAGATTTTCAGCTCCACTGCTGAAATAAAAACCTGCTCACATTTCTTAATATAGATTTCTTGCCTATGATTCTCCAGTACACACTGCTTTGCTCATCTGGATTAATTAATAATCACTGGCTGCCTTAACAAACGTCCTCACTGGGACTTGAGCCCGATCAGTGCACATATGGTGCCAGCACACTGCCATTAGCCATAGCACCTACAGAACTCTATAGAGCACAAGACTGAGAGTGTGCGCATGCGTGAGCGCGGGCTTCTTCTGCTTTCCGACTGAGCGATAGCAGTGCCTGCAGTGGAATCAAGTCATGCTGAATTCACAGAATAGGTGGAAGGGGCTGTTAGTCACAGCGCAGGTGGGATTTTGAAGAGAGAAATACTACATTTCTTTTGTTACATGAAGTGGTTTTTGCCTTTCACTGCCTTTTCCAGAAAACTATAAGTCATAAAAGTATGAAAGTATTCAAGACCTACCCTATATAATGTACTAGAAGGGAAACAAAATGTGAATGTGGCCCTTTGAAATAATAATAATTATGATATAAAATTATAGTGCTAAAGCACTTTACACTTTTTCAAACTGCTTTTATTCTTATCACATTGTTCTCATCAACCACAGTAAAAGACAATTTCTGATAACTTTAATTTCTTTCGGAATGCGAATTAGCCATGCTAGGAAAAAAGAAATAATTCAGACGTCTTTAGGTTTCCAGATAATATTTAGCCATGAATAGGACATGAAGAAGCTTTTAACTCATCTGTGTACTATCTGTGTACTCACATTGTGTGCAGATGTCCAATATGGTGAAAAATTTGTCAAATATTGTGCCACTAGTCCAGAGCACAAGTGTGTTAGGATTCTGGTACCTGAGTACCTAGCGCATTTATTTGTTATCAGATTAGACAAAAAAAAAAAAAGAGGCTGAAAATTTGTTTTATGAAGAAATTAGCAGTCAGAAGAATTACTCTCACAAGAAATTAAAAGAAAATGGAAACAAAGGTTGTGTGTATAGTGGGGCTGAAGAGAGAGCAGGGGAATGGGAAAAATAAGAATTTAGACATTGCCGGGCGAGGTGGCTCACGCCTGTAATCCCAGCACTCGGGAGGCAGAGGCAGGAGGATTGCTGAGTTCGAGGCTTGCCTGGGCTACATAGTGAGCTGAGGGCCAGCCTGAACTACAAAGCGAGACCCTGTCTCAAAAAAAAAAAAAAAAAAAGAATTTAGACATTATGTACAGGTTCAAATTCTCAATGAAAAATGAGGTCATACTGTATACTTAAAATGTACCAATAAACTCAATAAAAAGAGCTTTCCAGGCTCAGTTTTTCTGAAATGTAAGTGAACATTTAGAGAAAAACATCGGGCTGTACTGTAAATTAAAGACTAAAAAAAATTTATGAAGAACGTGCCATTAATTCTGGAACTTAACTGGGCTTCCAAATAAATATCATTTGATGGTACATAGTGATATTTATTTTGATTTTATTAATCAAGTGAGACTTTCAATTTAAAAGATCTTGTTTGACCTTATAAGCAATTTAGGAAAGATATCTGAAGTGCTATTATTAATGAAAAGATAGACCCCTCCCGAACTATACTTTGTCAAAGATCTCCAGATCACCCTGAGGCTCCGTGAGTCAATGGAAGAATCATGAGACTGGACACTATTATCCTCATGGCTACCATTTCACACAGAAAAAGTTTGCAGATGAAAATCCTTGGGGGGGGGAGAGGGGGAGGGACAAGGGCCACAGTCCTGCAGAACCAGAAGGATGCTCCCAGGTGTGCCCTCCAGGGTGACAGCTCATACATTCTCAATCCTCTGGGTGTGGATGAGTTAAAGCACCTGCCTAACATGGAAATCTCAACCAAGCCTGATGTCCAGGTTTTCACTGGTCAGCAGTTGTGGAGCTCCTGCATGACTGACCTCGGTGACTCGTTTTCCCATCCTGTAGTGCAGGGATAGCATTTGCCAGAGGTCACATGGTCAGCACAGACTGTCTGTATAAGGTGGTGCTGGGTGATCCAGTGTTTCCATATGGAAACTCTCCTCAAAGGCACAATGCTCCCACGGGTTACCACATCTCCTAGGAGGTGCACAGCACTGCTCTGAAGACTTGCCTTTCCTGGAATATGTAAAATTGGGGCCACTTGGGTTGAACTCAGGGTCATTGAGTTAACTGACCCCACAGAAAGTATCAAATTGGCTGGGTATATTAAGCTCAAGAATCTTATAAAAACATTTATAAATCTATTTTAATTATTGCAATCCCTAATTTTTAAAATATGGTTTCACTGTCTCCCAAGCAATTGCTCTGATGCTTAGATATATTTCAATTCAACTTTTTTCATTATCTCTACTTGTAAATTTATCATCATGTGTATTGTGGAAACACTTAGGAGCTGTATAATGAATGTAAAATGTATATCTAAGGAATCATTATGTAGTATATCAGCAATATGAAAAGATAAAATTCCTCTGTAAGTAATCCTACTGAAATAAATTGTTCATAAACTGCATTTAATTCAGAGGAAGGAAAATAAGAATTGTATTGCATAGTATTAATACTGGACTAAAAATTATTGGATAATCTAAATGAGAAATGCCATATTTTTTTTTCTTTTTTAAGTGATTGTGATAAGAACATATTCCTGAGGAGTCTTGAATTTAATTATAAATACCTGGAGGATGGAGGGGAGGATAAATGAAGGAAGTTAAATGACAGCCCTGAGCAAACCCATAAAAGACTTTTTCATTCCTAAGTACGTGTTGACACCTTGATTTAAATTCCATCATGGTAGGCCACTGGGAACTACTGCATCTGTTTTACATATAAACTTTCTAGAATATTAATCCAACACAGAAGCAATACATACATTTCCTGGACTGCCCTCTTCCCCTAAACTCCCTACTTCCCATTATCCCATTATTCTATGTAGAGTCAGTGTAAACCTGCTGTCTTTATAGAAATGCTTTTGGATTGTATGTCCAGCAGACATATTTCCAGCTGCTATCTAATCTCCCTGTTGGTAACTGTGGGAACTTGTGCCAAAACGCTGTTCCTTTTACTGACCAGTAACTGACTGACTCAATAAATTCTATTACTTTAGAGATCACTCCACCTCAAAGTTTGGGTTTCACCAAGTCATGGCCCAACACTAGCAAAAAATTTGATTTTCCCACATCACTTAGGGTGAATAAAGGATTAGAACTCAATTTACATATGCTTATTATGATTCTTTTCATTATATTGGTGGCTCCCAGAAATATAGTAATCAGGCTTAGAAGTTTGAAAAAGTTATAGGGTGATAAATTCACTGTACAAATAAAAACAGTTGACAAAGGCTTCTTCCACTCAAACTGCAGAGACCAACTAGATAAGTTGGGCATAAAATGATGATAAGTATCTTTTCCACAAATCACTCTTTTTAGAAGAGTATGGAGGTTTCATTCTTTGCGATTGTTTTAAAAAATGCCTATATGTTCTTTTTATTGAAATGGCTCACAAGTTTGTACAACATGTATAGGTCTGCAATTTTTAAAAGACTTTAATGTAAGTTGAATTGAAATGTTCAGAAAGAATGATGTAGAACATTAAGAAACACCTAATATTTGCCATTAATTTCTGTACTTTTTCATTTGTTTAAAAGATAGCTTGATAGTGTTCCTGTACTTAATTCCTCTTCATTCGAGTATGAGAGAAATAAAAACTCACGCATATCTTAAGCAAATCAAAAGCTACATTCCACATTCTTAGTGTAGTTACATAAAGACAGACTTCAAATTTGTCTTAACAAGAAAAGGATTGTAGAGACCAACTCTTTAATGCGTGTTTTATTCCTATGCATCTGCATAATCATATATTATTGAAGAACGTTTTAACAAAGGATAAAGGATTGAATTCCATTACCAGAAACACACAACAAATACTGTGAATGCTCCAATATTCAAATCAAAATGAAGGCAGATTTGTCCGCAGTCTCCTCATAATTGCCTTTTCAAACACTTGTAATAACCTTCTAACAATTATCCATCGAGAAAAAAAGAACTAGTTCTAAAACATTGAATCCAGCCCTTCATACCACATAGCAGCCTCTTTTAAAGGAGACATTTTGCATTCACCCTTTGATTTATAAAAGGAGCCTTTTCTAATTCTCCAGGATGAAAAATCAAAAGAATGATCATGTGATTACCATTGAAACTTGGCACAAACAGTGCATCTTAAACTGTAGGCACTACTTAGGATTTGTAAGGTTTAGAACCAACTATGTGGGTGTCCCGGCTTTTTGCCAACAGGGCCAGATTTCAAAACATATAGTTGAGGTTTTAGAAGACATAGGAAATGGTATCAACAACAAAGTGATTGAAGATATAATCACAGCTTTTTTTGCAGTGTTTCAGCTTTGTTCGAAGAACACCTCCCTCAGTAGACTTCTTTTCTCACATATGTCAATTCTTTTTCTCCCTCACTGAGCCATGTCCTCTAGTCAGGACAAACTTCAAGTCTTCTTATGAACCTCCACTTGATTGTCATCTGAGTGTCCCTTTCCAGGGAAGCAACATCCTATTTATGGGATGATCAAAATATATTTCCAAACCCCTTGTCTAATTAGAACCCTAGAAGACTAGGAAAAGGAGTGCAGAACATTTTGTGAGAAAGCACACCTAACCCAGCATATCTTCTTATGTAGACTATCTACTGGCCCATTCTCATCAATTGTGCTGGGGGAAAGACCCAGTTTTGCCCATGAATTTTATCCCAAGTACCCATTGCTGTACACTCTATAAGAAACACTTGAGATAAATCAACTTATAAAGAGGACAGGTTTGTTTGGCTCAGAATTTTGGGCGTTTTTATACCATGGTTGGTTGGCTCATTGATTTTAGGAGCACAAGATACAGGAGACTCCTTACTTCATGGCAGTAAGAAGCAAAAAAAGAGAAAGGCTCCTAACATTCTCTAGAGCACATTCTCAACCACCGTGCACTAACCTGACCTCCTAAGGCTCCTCTACTTCCCAAAGGTGCCACAGGCTAAGACAGAGCCTTCAACACATGAGTCATGGGGGAAGAGTCAGGATTCAAACCACAATCCACAGTCATGCTTAAAAGTCATCGGTAGCTCCCCACTGCCTACTTTAGGAATGGGGTCCATTTTCTTTCACATAGACTTCATTTCTGGTCATAAGTTTTGTTTCTCTTTTCCTACCATGTTTCACCATTAAGCGGTAACCTTGCTCTTCAAGTAGTATTATCCTTTTTTCTCTTTTTTTGAGACAGGGTCTCTCTACTTCAGGCTGACTCTGGGCTCAGGCAAGCCTCGAATTCACAGCAACTCTACCTCTGCTCCCGAGTGCCAGCGTTACAGGCGTGAGCCACCATACTCAGCATTGTGGTATGTGCTACTGGGGATTGAACATTAGACCTTGCACTTGGCAGGAAGACACCAGAACCATGGAACTAAATCCATACCCCTGAGGATTACCCATTTCTTAAAAAATTTGTTTGTCTTTACTCTTCAATAAAAATTTGTTTCCTACAAATGCCTAGGTCCTAATAAGCTAAATAAAACATCTATTAATCTTTCGTTCTTCTCTTTTCCAAGACATTTTAAATATTTTCATAAAATTCAAAATATACTGTATCCACCATATATATTTGTGTGTATGAGAAATCCACTGGAACAAATCAGTAACATATTTATTTAATAAACACTTATATGTAAAATTGGGTAGTCTTTTATTTCATGACTCAGAGCCCCCAGAGAGAGCACCGCAGCAGCAGGCATGGCCTCTTCCAGCTGTGATGCTGAGAGACAGGCATTTCCACTTCAGCAAGACTGTACTTATTCAGAAAAAGTAGTGACGACTTAAAAATGATTATTGCATCAATAACTCTCGACTTGTTTTGAATATAATCCACAGTAAGAGATGCATTTTACATCATGGCCTCAGGCTCTCATAAGTACATGTATGTAAAAGACTACCCAATTTTACATATAAGAAATTATCTGTCCATTGAAGAAACATTCTTTTAGTAAGTGATTTCATTCATAAATCACAAGGCGGTGCTATCTGTGAATTGTGAGATGAAATTGAAAATGGCTATTTAGTGGACTATACTCACACATGGAGAAAATTAGGTGGCTCACTGGGGCAGCTGCTCTTCATTCTTTTCTAACAACAAGGCCAGCAATTTTTAAGGTGACAAATAGCCTGTATTTAGTAAAATATAATACTATGCTATATAAAACTTAATGACAGGCAAATCTCAAAGACTTAGAAACTGGGTTTGACTGAAACAAGCATTCAAAAGATCACCTGCCTGTCAGAGTCTTTCTGAGCTCCTAGCTCTGCACCCCTCTCCAGGAATCACAAGTGGCTCCTTTTTCTCCTTTCTACCAACGCTCCCGCCAGCTCCCTGCTGGCTCTTTTTTGAGGTGTAGTAAATCCCTACTACCTCATTACCCACAGTCTGGTCCTAGGCTCTGGAGTCCTCTCAACTGAATCGCTGACCCTTGCCTTCACTTTTACAAGGCATTCCTTAGGTGATATACTATTTAAAATCAGCAAGTAGATAAGGCCATCAGTCTGCTCTTTCCCAAAATGGTGCTCACCAAAATGAGTATGTAGTTTTTATTTCAACATGGTTTGGGGAAAAATAAATTTTTCTTGGATGGAGACTGTGATCAGTCGTTCCCTAGTGTCACACAGCAAAGTTAGAGAAGGGAAGTTGGAGGAAGAAGAAGCACCCTCATGGAGGCCTGAGTAACCCTACTATGTTTTCTGAGGGAAACACAATGACAATTTTTTTTTCTGCATTTGTTCTGCAGTTCTTTTCTACAAACACTAGTTAGATAGCAATATCATTGAAAAGCAATATTTCTTTTCAGTGTTATTCTTAAGATATTTACATAACACAGAAGGTTTATCTGTCTGAGAGGAAGAAAATTTTTAAAAAGGATTTAAAGAAATTGAACTAAATAAAACTGTTTTGGTTCATTTTAGTTTCAAACTATTTTGTGCACACAGTCTTGTCTTTTTATAAAAGAAGAACAATTAGGAAGAAGTATTTAATCTAGAAGCCCTTGGTAAGAAAACAATTTCAGTATATAATGCATTTATCCTCTTTCTCTGTTTTCCTTTTCATTTTCTTTTTTTAAAATTTGAGCCAGTTATGCAGGGTCAGGCCTGTTACCCCAGATCTGTTAGGCTGAGCCTGGAGGCTGAGCCTGGAGGATTACAACTTCTGGTCTAATCCAGCCAATTCACTCATTTAGACTCTATCAAAAATTAAAAAGTTAAAGCTGGATTGAGGATTTAGCTCAGTGGAAAGGCCCATCTTCAATACAAGAAAAAAAAATGTACTGCTCATGAAAGAATCTACCTACATCTAATTTTTCCAACTTGTGATATACCAAAATATAAAACTTTATTACACACAATGGACATATGATTTAGGCTTCTTCAATATCATTTATTATAGACAACTAAGTCACAGAGGAACTGGACTTAAAATAAGTCAGTACAGAAGAAGAAAATGCATAAAAATTATGACTAGCAGCAGATCGAAAGATGAATCAGACCACAAAGTAGAGAACAATCACCAGGCCTGTGAGCCTCCTTAGAAATATAGATTTACATATCGATTTTTAATTTGAGATTATACATATAGATTTTTAATTTGAGATTATACTGTAATTAGCACCATTGGGTCAAGTTATTCCAGTGAGCCACCAGACACATAGGAGGTGACTAGAACATCTGGATCCTTCCCCTTCTATGAATGGCTTTGTTCTTTTCGTGAACTCTTGATCCAGGACTCATTTCCCTGTTGATATTATCAATATTAGGTGAGTGACTACACTTGTAATCCTACAGCCTGGTTGTAGTTGATCTATGTTGTAATTCTGCTGTAGAAATTATACTGCACAGGGCCTCCTGTCCATTCACTCAGGATCCCTCATGGAAATCCAGGTGCTATTTTTCTTACTTCTAATAAAACTCTCCTAACTACTTCTTTTCAATCACACCTTCATGTCTTGGTGATGTGAGACCATGAACTTAGCATATCTGACATGTAACAGGTTGATTTGAGAATGATTATCTTCATCATAATTTTATTTCCAAATTTTATGAAAATTGCTTATATTCTGGCTAACTAGATACCAAAAAAGTCAGTGTGGGTAGAAGTTCTTTCCATAAGGAATATTTGTTTTGTTTTGTTTTGCTTTTTTGCTTCTTTCTTGTACTAAGGATGATGAATACCTTTTCTAAATTTAAAAGTAAAAATGAATTAGAACTATTATAAAACTTCTGAGCAAATGATGACACAATATTTATTTTCTTCTATTTATTACTCCTTGGACACTTCAGAATATCTTTATTGATATCCATGTGAAAATAGCTATCGATGATATTTACAATGGTGATCTACAACAGGCCATTTTTTTCATATTTTAATTGCAGTTATTTATCAGCTAGATATCTCAGAAGAAGATGAATGTTACTTTTATTTTAGTGTTACAACCTTGTTATCAGTGAGGTTTTAATTCAAGTTGTGAGGTTATAAATTTACTATCTGTAAGAAGTACATGATATTTTGAAACTACATGTAACAGAGTAGGTCAATTATTTTTAAAATAATGCAGAAATAATGGCTGAGAAATATGACATAAAATAAGTCATGATACTCTAAGAGAAGATCCCAACACTCTACCAAAAAAACTTCGAGATTTAATAACTAAATTCAGTTGGATAGCTGAATAAAAAGCCAACACTCAGAATTCAAGAGCATTCCTGTAAACAAAAACCAAACTCACTGACAGAGAAATTCAGGAAACCACATCTTTCACAACAGCTTTGCAAAAATGAAATATGTAGGAGTCAGTCTAACAAAGGAAGTAAAACATCTTTACGCCGGGCAGGTGGCTCATGCCTGTAATCCCAGCACTCGAGAGGCAGAGACAGGAGGATTGTTGAGTTCGAGGCTCGCCTGGGCTACATAGTGTGCTCAGGGCCAGTGTGAACTGCGAAGAGAGACCCTGTCTCAAAAAGCAAATCTTTACATTGAAAACTACAGCATTCTGAAGAAGGAGATTGAGGAGCATATCAGAAAATGGAAAGACATTCTATGCTCTGGGAAGGAAAAAACCAACATAGTGAAAATGGACAAAATACCAACAGTGTACCTCAAAGAATTAGAGAAAATCATCCTAAAATTAATTTGGAACCAGAGGAAACCTAGAATAACAAAAACAATTCTAGGCAACAAAGATGAGACAGAGCACATCACAATCTCTGACTTGAAATTTACTAGAAAGCTACAAAAAGTGTGTAAAAAGAAGAGAAAAAGGGAAGAGACCCAAATATCAGTGCAAGAGATTCAAAGATACAGGAACGACTCTAAATACACTCAGCCACCTGATCTCTGATCTTTGACAAAGGGGCCAAACACCTTCACCAGAAGAAAAACAGCCTCTAATAAATGGTGCTGTGAAAACTGGCTTTCCACATGCCAGTGACTAAAACTAGACTCATGTCTCTCACTAAATCAAAGTGAATCAGACACCTAAATATTAAAATAAAAACTTCAAATCTATTGGAAGATAGAGTATGTAGAACTCCTGAAGATGTATTTATAAAATAAACCAAATCACACAGGAAGCAATACAAAGAGTCAAAAAATGGAATTGTATTGTATTAAATGGCTTCTGCACAGCAAAAGAAATCATCAAGACAGTGGAGACAACCCACAGAGTGGGCAAAAATTCTTCGTAGATGTTCCTTAGATAAAGGACTAATATTAGAATACATAAAGAACTCAAAAAATCACCCCTTCCATTTAACACCTCAATTCAAAAATAGGTATCTGAAATGAGTACATGGTTCTCAGATGAAAAAACACAAATGACAAATAAATATATGAAATAATGTCAGCATCACTGGTCATTTGAGGGATGCAAAGTAAAACAATGCCAAGGTATCACCTCACTTCAGAAGAAAGGCTATTATTAAGAAATCAACCAGTAACAAATGTATGTTGAATAAGGGCTACAGAGAAAAGGAACATATCTCCAGTGTTTGGGGGGATGTACACTGTTGTATCCACTGCAGGAATCTGTGTAGAGATTCCTAAAAAAACTAAGACAATCGGTTCCATTTAACCCAACTAATCCTCCTCTGGGATCTCTCTGAAAGAATTTAAAACATCACACCACAGTGATACATGTACATCCATATTGATAGCAGTACAACTAGTAATAGCTAATTCTTGGATATAGTCCAAATCCCTATCAACAGATGAATGGATAAAGAAGATATGATGGAGTAGTACTTAGCCATAAAGAAGGCTAAATCTGAGACATTTCTAGGTAAATGAGTGCACTTTCAGACCATACTTTCAAATGAAATAAACTGCACACATGTATAAATATCACATTGTTTCTCTGGTGTAAGAAATATGAAGTATAAATAAGAACGAAAACATATAAGAGAGACTGTGAAAAAGGAAGCAAATATTCACATAGGAAAGAACTAGGAAGGAGAGAGAGGCAAAGAAAGGAATGGAAAAGAAAAAAATGGAAACAACCTTTTATAAATAAAGAGAGACAAAGGGGGGCTGGAGGGTTAGCTCAGTGGTTCCGGCGCCTGCCTTGCAAGCACAAGGATCTGAGTTCTATCCCCGGTAACCACATATAATGCTGGGCGTGGAGACACGCCCACCAACAATCAACACCGCATTGCACAATGCCGGACGTGGTGGCTCACGCCTGTAATCCCAGCACTCGGGAGGCAGAGACGGGAGGATTGCTGAGTTCACGGCGGCTTGCCTGGGCACCATAGTGAGCTCAGGGCCAGCCTGAACTACAAAGCGAGACCCTGTCTCAAAAAGCAAAAAAAAAAAAAAAAAAAAAAAAAAAAAAAAAAAAAAAAAAAAAAAAAAAAAAAAAAAAAAAAAAAAAAAAAAAGAGACAAAGCGGTTGAAGGGGAGGGGAATGGGAAAATAAAGAAGAATCAAGACATATTACATCCAAACACAAATTTCTTATGGTGAAAATGGGCCTTATGTATATCTAAAATGAACCAATAAACTTAACTAATTTTTTTTTTAAAAGTAAGTCCTAGTCAAACTTCATTTTGGTATTAGGAAAAGATTTTTAAAAACAGAAAGAATAATGCAATTAAAATGAAAATGATAAAATTGCAGGACTGAATGTAAATGTAGAACCTTACATTTGGTCTTGTGAAATAAATCATTATACCAAAATTCCACAGTGGCCAACATACAAAGGTCAGCTGTTATTTCCCAGTTTATTTCACCTCCCTGTGTCTCCTCAGTAAGTTAGATGACATATTCAAAGTATTCCCCAAAGGACACATGGTCAACAAAAGAACTGATTGTTTTATCATAAACACCATAATGTTCATTTTGATTCTGAACTTTAGAAAGATACCCAATGATGTGCATCCTCATGTTGAAAGTACACAGCAGTCTTTTGGTAATGCTTCTGGAATAATGTTAATTTGCTCTCTTCCTCCCTCCCTCCCTCCCTCCCTCCCTCCCT
>PVIC010052177.1:0-12260 GCA_004025085.1 Thryonomys swinderianus | reverse complement strand
GACCTGAGTTCGATCCCCGGTTACCACATATAATGCTGGGCGTGGTGGCTCACGCCTGTAATCCCAGCACTTGGGAGGCAGAGACAGGAGGATTGCTGAGTTCGCGGTGGCTTGTCTGGGCACCATAGTGAGCTCAGGCCCAGCCTGAACTACAAAGCAAGACCCTGTCTCCAAAAAGCAAAAAAAAAAAAAAAAAAAATTCTGCAAAGATAATGAATAAAGATAGAATACATTGAATGATTCACTTATACATTTTCAATAAATTTGGATTTATGCTCCAAACCCCCATTAAATGACTTGAAGATTGTGTAAAAGGTAAAATAGCATACTTCTTAATTTGAATTTTGAACAAAAAAGGAATGGTTTTTTATACTAAATATTTTGGCTTTTTACTGTATGTGTATATGTTAAATAAAACATTTACATTAAAAAGTTCTTGTACATTTTCGTTAGTATTTAAAACAAATACAACTTAACTAAACTACATAAAATATGTTCATATATAAGGAAAAGATACACGTAGGAACTTTTAATGTGAGAAAATTGTTCTGTAGTCACTGATTGAGTGATTTAGTATCAGAATTTGAGATTACTCCCTGGAGGCTTAATATCCATGCAAAATGTTTTTAAGTTAAATTTTTATTTGTGTCTTCTAGGAAACCTCCCAAGTACTTATTTTTCTTTGTTTTCATTAACAAGAAAGAAGAAAGTGCCAATGTATTTACATCCTACAAAGTTTTTAACAAGATTTCAATTTTCTCTGTTTTGAATAAATAAAATATTAAAGCAAAGTGCTCATAAATCTCTATATTGTATTTCAATGGGCAGTTATTGCCCCTGACTGTACCACATTAGCACCCTGTTAGTTGGTATTAACTTCATTTTCTTTGCAATATAACACAGATTGCTCCAGACTGACAGCAACACTGGTATTTTGATGGGTACAGTCGCAGGGAGGAGGAATCTGACCAGTCATAGATACCAGGAATCTGACCCTGAGTCTATAGATCATTTATAAGGTTTTATGAAGGTTTTTTTAATCACTTCACTGAAACAGGTTGTACAAACATGATCCCTGATACCAGATGAAGGAGATATCTGATCAAGCAGCCTTTCTTTACCATTATTGCTATGTACTAACAATTAATACTGAGGATGGGAACCATGTTACATTGGGAGTTTTGCTCACTTTTTTTATGATTAATTATGTAGTTAGACATTAACATTTCTTACAGAGTTTTGAGTCTTCTAATTTCTAAGAGCTAAAACGTAACTTTTATCACTGGTCCAAATGAGTATATTGCTACCTTGCTTTCAAATGGGTTCAGAGGAGGTTTGCAAGGTGTATTCAGAAAAAGCAAATTTTCCTTCCAAACCATATCTTGTAATTGCTTTCAGGTACTGGTATTTAATGTGCAACGGAGTGATAGTACTGTGTTTTATGTTAGTTATTCTAAATTACTGGGTGACACTCAATACTATTGGTGACTCGGTCTGTGTACTTTCAGCTTCTATACAGCCTTTTCTCTATATATTGAAGATCTGAATCTTCAAAACTCACAGAATGGATATGAGTTACATGATTAATGTTATGTGCCAGGTTTTGAGGTTTTTTGGTTTTTGTTTTTTTGTTTGTTTGTTTTTTGAGACAGGGTCTCGCTTTGTAGTTCAGGATGGCTCTCAACTCATTATGTAGCCCAGGTAAGCCTCGAACTCAGCAATCCTCCCGATTCTGCCTCCCAAGTGCTGGGAGGCGTGAGCCACCATGCCCTGCACTGTGGTATGTGGTATTGATGGCTGGTGGGCATGAGTCTCCACACCCAGCATTGTATGTGGTTACCGGGATCAAACTCAGGACCTTGCGCTTCCGAGGCAGGCGCTGGAACCACTGAGCTAACCCTCCGGCCCAGGTTTTGAGGTTTTTAAGAGCAACTGTTCACAGTAGGTAGTAGACTTACCGAGTAGAGAATAAAGACAACTGTGGCATCAATTTAAAATTGATTAAACCTTTAGGAATTTTCATATCTCACTTCAGTTCTTGAGCCAGAAAATCATTGTAAGCTCATCTATACCATTCATCTGCCTTTATAATTGCACATAATAATTCTAAGTATTGTACTTGTATTCCTAAATTCAATGAAGTCGAAATAAATAGGACTGATAGAGACCGTTGTGGTCTACTGCTATTATAACCAATATTTTATTGAAGATAGCATATGTTGTGATATCTTTCAGATGTCACCCATACCATTTTAATAAAGTAACATCGTGGTTTGTCTTGCAACCAAATAGGAATTTCTAGCATACTACTACAATAAACTACTACAATAAATAAGAATAAGTTTAGAAAAACTCAGAAAGCAAAACTTCATTAAAGAATGGATACAGTTGAGCCTCCTTCCCTTCTGTCTAGGAAGGCTCATATCCACACTCTCCAGGTTAGTGGGAAGAGTGTCACATGAAGCCATCTCATGACATTTTATAAAATAAGCAGTTCTATGAACCTGAAAGGCGATCCACATACAAAAAAAAAAAACCTGTAGTATTCAGGAAGCTGTAGCTTCAAAAAATTATCATTTAATAAAGAACTATTTTAGGTGAACTATTCTCTATGCTAAAAAAAATTTTTTTTCTCAACTTTGTAATCATCTCCCAAATTTACCAATAAAGGATGAATACCTGTATTACATTTAGCTAAGTCAAAGCCCAGTTTTATAGTTTTAAATTTTTAATTGAATATTCAGAACATCTTAATAAATATTTTATTTTTTAATTATTTTTATTCCAAATGCCTATCCAAATTTAAAAGTATCATCTATACTTAACCCCAGGTATTGTTATATTTGTTTTGAAATGCTCTGTTTTAATCTTGGCCATATATTTCAAAATTAGTACTTTTCTTAGTAAGGTCAAAACTCTTGTGTAATTGTAAAAATTAATAATCATAATTTGCTCTAAATTTCACTGTCGTTTTGCTATGTGATATCTGTCATGGAACTAAATGTTCTCTAGGGAAGTACTGTTATCTGTGTACTAAGAAACACAGTTCTTAGCTAACAAATGAGTCAAATTGTTTAATATATAAATTTCATTTAATTAGTATTTTATTGGAGACATTACAAAATCTGTACAAAATCTTCTAAAATTTAATTTTTTGGTATTCATTTAAATGTAACTGACATCCATATTAATTAAACCAGATTTTAAAAACTGATTGCTTAAGATACTTGAAAATTATTTACAAGGTACAATATAAAATTACCAATAAACTATTCAAATGAAATATCATACCCAGGTATTGCTTGCCTATTCATAATATAGTTTCTGTATGACATTTATACTATTTCCCTAGAGTCACCATGAAAAATTATCACACACCTAGGGGATAACAAGGACAGAAAATATCCTCCCACAGTCCTAATGTCTAGACGTCTGAATCAGGTGCCTACACGGCAATGCTCTGCAATCCCCAAGAGAACTCTTCCTGGCTTCTTCCAGTTTCTTCTAAAAACCCTGTCATTCTTTAGCTGAGGCTGCACATACCTCCGGTATCTACCTCTGTCTTCACATGCTCTTCTCTGTATTTCTCTTTCTACTTCTCACAAGAACACAGCAGTGACTGTAAGGATCACCCTTAGCCAGGAGGATCTCGGCTCAGTCCTCTACTGAGTTACATCACCAATACCCCATTTCCTGATAAAGTCACAGATTTTAGAAGGTGTGAACTTTGAAGGTATTCTTCAAAACTCCCTATATAAAGCACTACAGATACAAAAATAGAGGAGCTCCCTGAATGTAAACAAAGTATCCTTTGGACCTCATCAAATTTATATTCTATTTTTCTCAACAGAAATTTATGACTATAAAGTAATATTTATATTTCACAAGCTGATCTCTTAAGGCATAATTTGGTTTATCTATGTTTCTGTTCTAAGTAATTTGGCCTTAAAATAATCTAATCAACTTTGGAAAAATTGTCAGTACACAACACCTAGCATTTTCCATATTTTTAGTGATTTCTATCACACATCAAAAATGAACATAATTGAGGACATTTTTCTGTTTTTCTGCACATAAACAGAAGTGATATCCTAAAAAACAAAATGTTGATCTTATCTAAAGCAAAAGACCACCCACCTGCTCTGAACTAAGTTTCCTGAGAGCATTGCAGAGCTATTCTATCACAAAAATATTGACAGCTAATGCTCTGGAAGCCTGTACAGGCATATAGAGTAGATTTCAATCATGCTTAATCATAATGTGATAGCAAGATTGTGACAATATTCAAATGTGACTAATTTCATTAAATTAATTACATTCATTAGGCTCAGTTGTCCAAGTTCACACAAATGACTCATAAGATATAATTAAGGTCTTCTTTTTTATGCTTAAAAGATATTTTAATAGGGAATATTTTTTAGTAACTAGTTTTCATGTTTTATCACCACAAAGCTGTGAAGATCTTTAGTAGGCTGCTGAATTAATAGCACTCTATCTTCAAGAAGAAATGCATGTAGGGCAAGAATATAGCGCTTGGCATTCATCTCTTGGCTTATAGTTTAATGGATTTTTTTGTCTGTCTTTGATGACAGCAACATAAATTTAGATCTGGAAGGGGCTTTTAAGGTCATTTAGTTCAACCAGAACATCTTTGAAAATAAAATGAGAAAGAATGTTTATTTCATCATTTTCTATGTACTCACTGTGCATTTTTAGAAAAGCCTCTGAGACAGCTTATAATAAGAGACACAGACATTTTAAGACAAGGACAAATGACAAAATAATGAAGGGAAGGAGGTTACAATTGTATAAGGCTCTCAAGTGAAGGAGACCTTATCCTTCAGCCCCAAACTTTGTGTTTTTCTTTTTAGTGAAGGCTGAAGAAAACCAGAATTTGGGTAAAAATGCTTAGTTAATAAAAAGAGTATCTGCACAGGTTAGCTACCACCTTTCAGTAATCTGATAAACTCTTAAGCACAATATCTGAATCTTTAAATAGCAGAAAATGAGCCACATAAGCAAAATAATTGTCAACTGGCATTTTAAAATGTAAGTGTCCATCCACTCTGCCTGCATGGTGTGCCATACTACATGACATTAAGTTCCTTCTATGCTGTTAGTCTTTTGGAATCTGGTATATGATTTCATGAAAAGGGTATCTCTTCTCAGGAACTAGCAGAACAAATGTCTAATATTTTCCTGAACTTAATTTCTTTTATTGGTATTTCTGTTGTACCCTTCAGGGGAATATAATCTCAGGGGAAAAGTGTTCAGTCACTACAGAAAAATGATCTCAGGCTGAAATGATTTGAGATACACCGCAAAGAAGAGGTTGGGTCTAAAGACAGTGTGGCTTCCACAGCAGAGGGAATGTGGGTGAGCACACCACTAACACACACTAATGAACTCACTGGTGACAGTCATAAGAAAGGTGCATTTTGCCAACAGCCTATTAAATACTTGATCATACATTGCATGGGCTCATTTTTTGTCGGTTTTGCAAATTTTTATTTTAATAAAGGAAATTATTTTACAGGAACACATAATATTCAGACTTTTGAAGTTAAGCCCATTGCCAGTGCTCTTGGAGTTGAATGGTCCTGATATATGGGTCTTATAGCCTTAGATCTTGGATGGAAACTAGTCAAATTAGTCAAAAGTTCTGTTTTACTAACTTTTGTTATGAACAACTTTATGCTCTTATTTTAGGCTTTACCAAATAATCAGTTTAGATACTTAAATTTCAGGCTACTAAACTGAAAATTAAATTAATATATGTAATTATATGCATGTGTGTACATGTTTTATGCACATTTATACATTCATATATACTGTTCGTCCACACAGAAATATACATAGCAATCTTTTCCTATACAGTATTTACCATTACTTTCAATGGCAAACAAAGTGAGTCCTGTGTCCATAGAACAGATTTAAAATTTGAAAATAATTTTTTAATTAAAAAAAGCTGGAGGAGGGGACTATAGCTCAGGAGGTTGCCATGAGCTCAGTTTCCAGTATCACAAAAGCAAAACAGTTGAACTTTGAAATGATTTGTGGATGGCTTTTTCTTCCTGAATATATCACTTTAGCCCTTTTTATTTTAAAAGCAAAGTCTCCAACTTAGAGTCATGTCCAAAAGTTGTTCTTTGTCTCTTGTTGAATTACAACATAAAATATTAATAAATTTCATATCATATAGTAATTTAAAGGGAGGAGAAGGAAGAAAAATAACTAAGACTTCTATCTACATCTCACCTTCTCTACACTACAGATCAATTCCTACTAGCAAACATTTCTGAGGAAAAAAAGCAAGAGTAAGTGAATTTATTTGTATCCATTTGTTTATATGAGAAAATTGCTTCTCAAGCCATTTCTTGGCAAACCCAGTTGTGCAGAAAGCAGCTGGGCTTGTTTCCAGGGCTCTGTGTGCACCCTGGGACTTCGAGATCCCTAATAGCTGTGATTATCCAACAAACAGATTTGGCTGACTCAGTGCATGAAAAAAAAATTATAGTGAACACAGGATTTGTGAAGACATGAGGAGTCCAAACAGCATGTGAGCTTCTGCTCTAGGGGAGCTGGTGTTCTCCTACGTATGGGGACCTCTGCCTGGTCTCAGGCTCTCTTCCTGTTCTCTCCTCTCTTTCCCTCCTCCAGTGCTCTGCCTAATTGCTGATGAACTCCTCAGGGTTTTACATTCTCCACCTTCTCTGGCCGAGATTCTGAACCCTTTAGACTCTCAGCCCAATCAGCTATAGGAAGTTTTAAGAAGAGATCTGACAGACAGGACTAAATTAAGAGTCTTCAAGTGGGGGTGTTATAGAGAATTATATGGGTGAGCCCTACATTTTTAAAATAGAGGCAGACTTTTTTCCATACATAAAGACTATAGAGTATATATATATATATATATATATATATATATATATATATATATATATTTAATATACTATATATATGGTAATATATAATATATGGTAATGTACGTGTATATATACATATATATAATTTTCTCATAGACATATATATGAGACAATTATATATATGAGAAAATTATACATATACATATATATGTATATGAGAAAATTGCTCCTCAAGCCATTTCTTGGTGAATCCAGTTGTGCAGGAAGCACTATATATGTTATATGTACACATATATATGGAGGCAGAGACTAAAATGATGTGGCCACAAGGCCAGGAATATCTGAAGCTGCAAGAGGGAAGCATTGCTTCCACCTGCAGCCACTCAAGGGAATGTGAAATTATTCAAACTTTAATTTTGAACCAGTGATATTCATTTCAGATATCTGATTTCTAGAACTATAAGAGAACAAATTTTCACGGCTTATAAGTTGCTCCCTTTGTGGTAGTTTGTCACAGTCACTAGAGGAAATTGACATAATCCCCAGACAGAGCATCACCTCAGGTGACTCACTATCATTATACCTTCTTTTCAAGGATGCACTTACCGTGCCTGTAAGCAATTAACTATGCATTGCCATTTCTTCAGGTCAACACAAGAAGCAATAAACAGAAACAGTCATTTAGCTTGATATTTATCACTGATTTTGGATAAATGTCTTCATCTTCCTGGTAAAACATGTGGCAGAAATAAAAGACTTCTTTTAAAAAAGGAAACTAAAAGCCACCTACAGAAAAAAAGAAAAAGGGCAGATCATGCAGAAGATGAAGGGGAAGATTATTCTTACATTTCACAGACCAGATGAAACATATAGTGAACTGATTTAAACTACTTAATTCTGAACAGTGCTTAGAAAGTCATGTCATTTAATGAAGATGAACATTTTAACCAGAAAATAAGCTCATATGGCAAAGTGAGAGATGACTGAGTTTAGAAGGTCCTAGAAAATCAAACCTTCCAAACACAGTGGAAGCCACAGAGAAGAAAATGGGCAAACCACAAGGTTCAAGTAGTAATTGGACCACAGCCCAGGGGAGATATGAAAGAGAAAAAAATAATGGCCAAAAAGAAGTACTTGAGGCCCTAGAAAGTTCTGCCTCCAGAATATTGTATGTATTGAGGAAACAAAAACAATAATCAAAGCTATGGATATCAAAAGAACTACCCAGATTCTAATAAGGGTAGGGGAAAAAATCAGGGAAGAAATATTCATATTATGATGGAAACCAGCTGAAATCCTGAATATTTAAAATACAGAAAAATCACACACACACATACAATATACACACACACAAACACACACACGGTAAGGGAAAAGCTCTGCATAAATACATATATCAGGCTCACATCAGACTTTTCTTCACTTTTGTTCTCATTATTAGAAGACATGGAGCATCTAAGAGAATCTGACCAAGAATATTCCACCCATGACCTTTAGGACAAATGGAAAAGACAGCTTCTGTGCTCTGCATATGACATTGACTTGTCCTCCTGATAAAAAGTCACTTAGGCACATATGGAGACATATTAGAAAAGGTAATCAAGACTAGCATGTCAAGAATTACAAAGATAAGAATCCAAATTCCTAGAAGAATACAACTTTTTTTTTTTTTTTTGAGACAGGGTCTCACTTTATAGTTCAGGCTGGCCCTGAGCTCACCATGTAGGCCAGGCAAGCCTTGAACTCAGCAATCCTCCTGCCTCTGCCTCTTTGAGTTTTGCGATTACAAATGTGTGTGTATATTGTATGTGTGTGTGTGATTTTTAGTTAGTAGTAACTAATCACATAAAGATTATGACACATTTTAGAATTATTTGAGAATTTTAACACATACATACAAAATCTATGAAATAACAACTTTTTTCTAAATCTTCACTGAAAAAGAAATAACACATATATCATATAGAAGACCTCAAAAAAAGGCCTCAACATATTTTTTAAAGTAGAAATTAATGGATTACATCCATGTAGCATAGGGGTCACCTTGAGAAGATGAGGACCAATAAAACAGGGTTTAAACACACTAGACACTGAATCAGCAAGTGCTTTTATCTAGGACATATCCTCTAGAGATGTGAGAAAGAAATTTCTATGACATATATTCCGCTGTGTATTGTTATACCAGCCCTAACTGACTACGATATTTGCTTAGGAGAATTTCATAGTGTGAACAATGAAATTTAATGAAGTAGTTCTAGGACATGTCTTTACTATGACTAAAATAACTACCTTAAACCATCAGTCTTTATTAAGTTCTAACCAAAGCCATAAGTTGCAAACAAATAAAGTATTTGATTCAAATAGTAATGGTCAATAATAGATTGAAAAATTAATCAGTTGTAATAAGTTCCATGCAGTCACACATGTCACAGGTGAAAGACTAAAGAGGTTGAGACAACCCTCAAGACAACCCTTTCTCTACTGGAAGACCATGTGATTACACAGAAACTTCCTGGACTGTTCATGATGAAGCTGAGGACTCCATACAATACTCACGATTCAATTGAATACGAGTCCTATTTCTTCCTCATAGTTACAGTATTGGCTCAATAATTCATTATGACTTCTTGAGCCTCTATTATGTTTGAAATAATCTGAATGTAATCTGATTTTCAAGACTCTAACAGTAAATGAAACTCTAATGTACATCACTAATATGTATGTGCACGTTGTAAGACATTTTGATAACTATCAATTATTTCTATTTAATCCAAAGAAGGAATATAAAATATTAATTTAGGATGGCTCATTTTTCTCCGATGAAGATATAAAAAATAGAGAGAGCCAAAAAAATATACTGAGATCCGTGTTTTTAACATGTAAGGGTTAGTTATGCCTAGTGTGAATATCACTGAGGGTTAGCTTTTATTATTAGGTTGACTGCTTCAAATAACCCAAATTTTGTGTATATAATCTGGCATTGTATTATTCAAAAATCAATGTCCTATTTTAATAATATACCTGAAATTCCTAATGTGTCATTTTTGGAGTAACTGGGAAATGAGTATGTGAGTATCCTTCACATTTTCTTTGTGATTTATTGCGAACCTAGTATAAATTAATGTAATCCCAGCACTCAGGAGGCAGAGACAAGAGGATTGCTGAGTTCGCAGCGGCTTGCCTGGGCACCATAGTGAGCTCAGGGCCAGCCTGAACTACAAAGCAAGAACCTGTCTCCAAAAAGAAAAAAAAAAGTTAAAAGACCATACTGAAATCCTAAAGAATATGTTTCAAGATGTAAAAGAAGGCAAACTTGTAGGACATATTGAAGAAAATATTCTTAGAAATAGGGGATGTAGTCCTTCAAAATGGAGGCATGAGAAACAAAGAGAAATGTCTTAAGAAAAAACATATAAAATATAAATTTATTATTGCAAAACCCTATTATATTAAGGCATAACAGCATTCTCTGCAACAGCAAATCTATCACAATGTAAAATTTTCAAAAATTTTGATTCTCTTTTTAGATCTTTTTGATTACGTGAAAATTGTATGCTATTAACAGAGTTCTATATTGTAGTACAATTAAGAAATATTTACCATTTAAAAGTATTTTAATGTGCATAAAGGTAACTACAAAATCAACAGCATTATCTTGGGGAAAATGTAAACAAAGGGAAGATATGAAATTGTCAAACATAATCAGAATCAAATACAAGAGCCCAGATTCCAGAGTGAATATTTTTGTTTCATGTAGACAAAAGAGTATCTAATAAAGGGCACATATGAGCCATTACTCAGGAGACCAAACCTTGGAGACACGGTCTGACATTTTCTATTTCCTTTAAAACAAGACTGCAAATCTCTTGGAAGCCACAGCAGCAGGCATGGAGACTTGAGATTACCTGATAATTTTAGAACTGATGTTTGACACAACACTGACATGTTGAATATTTTCCTTTAGCCACAGGAGATCTGCAGCTCGGGCAATCATAAGTCAAGGGGCACACACTCAATTCATTCCTTTTATTGAGTGGTTTGTTTTTGCTAGATAATTTATGGAAAATTAGCACAAAATGACAGCTGGGGTATGGTGTAGGAATACCAAGCAGATGAGAAAGTTGAACATCATTACCTACTCGAGATAAAAAGGGCATTCAGCAATGAAGGTCAAATGAAAAAAATCAACTGAAATTTCTCTGTAATGTCAACTCTGAAATGCAGCTTCAGCAAAAGCCTGTATCACACTATTTCTTGATTAATTTGAAATTCTCCATAGTCAAAAATACACCATTATTAAAACCTACCAAATGCTCACGACCTTTGATTCAAACGTTTGAATTTAGCATGGTAAGAAACTCAACAGAAGGTTGTAAAATATATGGACAAAATATATATCAGAATTATTCTGGTGGGTAACAAAAATAGAATTATACATAGGTAAATTATAAATACTCATTCAACAGAACTTTACAAGTATTTAAATGGGTTTATAAAAAATTAATTGACATGAGAGAATTCTATGTATGTCATGCAGAGGTCAGTAACCAAGATTATATAATATTAACCATATAAAATTATAAATGTATCTAGAAAAACTAACAACAAATTTTTATACTTAGAGTTCTTCTAAAACATATGCACAAAGGCATCACTAAGAGGGAAACGGGATTGAACTCTGAAGAGTTTAGGACAGCAGTTTAGGCCTCAACTGGGATTCAGTGTGGAACACAAGACATGTGTCACCTTTGCTGTGCTTACTATACTCCAGATTAAAAAAAAAAAAACCCTTTAAGCTTTTTAAATGTCTTTATTATTTAATTCCCAAGACAATGTAAGGATATAGATGGCATCATTATCTACGTAGTACAGATAGGAAAATGAAGCACGGAGACATTTTATAACTTGCTCCGATTTGGCTGTTAGAACTGAAAGCCCCAAAATCTTTTCAGAAGGTCCATGAGCCTAATCACTGGGCAAAATGCTGCCTGGGAAACCCTGGTAGAGAGCAGTGATTATGCTTTTTAAATAGGTTCAAGATTGCTAGATTTTCTATGCTAACTGAAAACCATTTTCTACAACAGAAAATATTTAAAATGACTCAATAATTTATGAAGACCAAACCAATGCATCTATTTGTTCACTTTTTCTGTAGATAACATTTAAAATAACAGTGTTGGTACCTTAATGTCACTACAAGAACTAGCAGAAAGAATCAACAAATGGGATCTCATCCTACTGAAAAGCTTCTGCACAGCCAAAGAAGTCGCTGGCACTGCTAGAAGACAACCAACAACATGGGAAAAAATCTTTACTAGCTGTTTATCAGACAAAGGGCTATTATCGACAATATATAAAGAACTCAAACAGATCAGCCTCCCCAAGTTTAAAGAC
>PVIC010052176.1:0-12251 GCA_004025085.1 Thryonomys swinderianus | reverse complement strand
GCCACGAACTCAGCAATCCTCCTGTCTCTGCCTCCTGAGTGCTGGGATTACAGGCGTGAGCTACCATGCCTGGCATTGTGGTTACCGGGGATCAAACTCAGGACCTTGCGCTTGCGAGGCAGGCGCCGGAACCACTGAGCTAACCCTCTGGCCCCCAACAGGTCTTTTTAACCTTTGACGCTTGTCTATCTCTCCTTCATCTCTCTACCTCGCCCTAAATCCTTGTAGTTCCTATTTTTCTTCCTTCCTTCTCCCCCTTCCCCATTGCTGAAGAATGAACTCAGGGCATTCCCACTCAATTATATCTCCAGCTATTACTTATTTTTTTTTTTGAAACAGGGTCTTGCTTTGTAGTTCAGGCTGGCCCTGAGCTCACAATGTAGCTCAGGCAAGTCTCGAACTCAGCAATCCTCCTGTCTCTGCCTCTGGAGTGCTGGGATTGATTACAGGCGTGAGCCACCACGCCTGGCTCCAGCTATTATTTTTTGAGACCAGGTCCGATTAATTTACTCGGGCCAGCCTTGAATTTGAGATCTTTCTGCCAAGTAGTGCCAGGCTCTATTTGTGGTTTTCTTAAGCATATCAGGCTAAATATTTATAAATATTAAAGTGTTAAATCCCATATACATAAAGCTGTTTCAAATCACTAAGAACAAAAGTAAACATCCTGAACCAGCTGTGGTGACCCGAGCCTGTAATCCCAGTACCTAGGAAATTAAGGGATTTTTAAATTTTTGTTTTGTTGTTGTTGTTTGGTTTTTGTTTTTTTTTTTTGAGACAGAGTCTCGCTTTGTAGTTCGGGCTGGCTCTGACCTCACTATGTAGCTCAGGCAAGCCTCAATCTCAGCAATCCTCCTGTCTCTGCCTCCTGAGTGCTGGGATCACAGGTGTGAGCCACCATGCCCGTCACTGTGGTATGTGGTATTGATTGTTGGTGGGCGTGAGTCTCCACGCCCAGCATTATATGTGATTTCCGGGGATTGAACTCAGGACCTTGTGCTTGGGAGACAGGCGTCAGAACCACTGAGCTAACCCTCCAGCCCATTGTTTGTTTGGTTTTTTTTTTTTTGCTTTTGAGACAGGGTCTCGCTTTGTAGTTCAGGCTGGCCCTGAGCTCACTATGGAGCCCAGGCAAGCCGCCACGAACTCAGCAATCCTCCTGTCTTTGCCTCCCGAGTGCTGGGATTACAGGCATGAGCCACCACGTCTGGCATTGTGGTATGCGGTGTTGATTGTTGGTGGGCGTGTCTCCACGCCCAGCATTATATGTGGTTACCGGGATCGAACTCAGGACCTTGCGCTTGCAAGGCAGGCGCTGGAACCATTGAGCTAACCCTCCGGCCCTGTTTGGTTTTTTTGAGACTGGTTCTTGCTATATAGCCCAGCCTAGCCTTGAACTCACAGCAATCCTCCTCCCTCAGCCTCCTGAGTCCTGGGATTACAGGCTTGGGCCAGGATTGTCACAAATTTGAGGCCAGATCAGCTGCATAAGCAACACCCTGTCTCAAAAAACAAAAAAGTAGGTCCGGCGGGTTAACTCAGTGGTTCTGGCGCCTGCCTCGCAAGCGCAAGGTCCTGAGTTCCATCCCCAGTAACCACATATAATGCTGGGTGTGGAGACACACCCACCAACAATCAACACTGCATACCATAATGCCGGGCGTGGTGGCTCACGCCTGTCGTCCCAGCACTTGGGAGGCAGAGACAGGAGGATTGCTGAATTCGAGGCTTGCCTGGGCTATATAGTGAGCTCAGGGCCAGCCTGAACTACAAAGCGAGACCCTGTCTCAAAAAAAAAAAAAAGTAAACACTGAATAGGAAAATAGGCATGGACGCAAATAGTCAATTTTAAAAACAAAGACATGCAAATTACAGTAGAAATATGAAAGACAGGGGCCGGAGATTAGCTCAGGGGTTCCGATGCCTGCCTCCCAAGCGCAAGGTCCTGAGTTCAATCCTGGGTAACCACATACAATGCTGGGCGTGGAGACTCACGCCCACCAACAATCAACACCGCATACCCCAATGCCGGACATGGTGGCTCACGCCTGTAATCCCAGCACTCTGGAGGCAGAGACAGGAGGATTGCTGAGTTCGAGGCTTGCCTGGATTACATAGTGAGCTCAGAGCCAGCCTGAACTACAAAACGAGACCCTGTCTCAAAAAAAAAAAAAAAAAGAATTATGAAAGACAGTCTCACTAGTAATCAAAGAAATGGAAATTGAAACAAGAATGAATACTATTATTTGAGTATCAAATTGACAAAAATTATGTATCAATGTTGATGTCAGGAATTGGGCAGCCATATTTGTGGTGAGAATATAAACTACCTTCTTGGTAGAAAATTTACAGTGTCTATCAACAGCCTTTTTGTTAACTCTGAAGTGCATTTAGGAATTTACATAAAGAAAACATCTGGATGAGCAATTTAAAAATGTATTAGCAAGGATTTAGTGCAGCATCATTCCTGACAGTGAAAAGTTGTCAACAACCCAAGTTAGACACAGAGATACAGATACCTGTTTCACCAGAAGCTCCTAAATGCAGAATCTAGGGTCCTACTTTGGAAGGCTGAACCAAAACTGCCATCTGTGTGAGCATTAGACTGTAACTTTAAATTTTTTGTTTTGTTTTGTTTTTAGTAATACTGGAGATTTAACTCAGGATCTTGCACTTGTAAGGCAGGTATGGTGCTGCTAAGCTAAAAAAGAAACAACCACACTTTTTTTTTTTCGAGACAGGGTCTCGCTTTGTACTTTAGGCTGCCCCTGAGCTCACTATGTAGCCCAGGGAAGCCTCGAACTCAGCAATCCTCCTGTCTCTGCCTCCTAAGTGCTGGGATTACAGGCGTGACCCCCCTCCTTTGAAACACAGTCTTGCTCTATATAGTGCAGGCTTGCCTTGAACTCACTGTTTATCTCAGGTTAGCCTTGATCTCCTTGTGCTAGCTAGGCAGGTGCTGGAACCAGTGAGCTAAATCTCCGGCCCTGGCATTTCTTTTTTCTCTGCTGTCTCAGAGAGAGAAAAACAGACCATCTCACAGGTGGGTATGTTATTTCCTCTGCCTTGATGCCCTTCCTGGCACATCTCACCCTAAATCAAGTCCTCCAGGGGGTCCCTCCTTGGCCCCTGGCTTCCTCTCCTCAGCCTGTGAAGTCTGTTGTTGGTCCACCAACCATGAAGTCCTGTGCTAAAATTATTCTTCTTGCTTCTTAAGCTGTTCAAATAGTAACACAGGAAAAATTGCAGGAAAAGTATCCAGGTCGCAATGCAGCAATGCCATGAAGTTGGAGTAATTATGGTTTAGTGTGTCTGCTTCCTCTGCTGGTCTAGGAGGCTAAGGGCCAGAACCACATCTCACTTGCCTCCACACAAGAGTCTGACTTTGGGTGGGACTCAGTTTCCAAGGTGGATAAAAGCAGTAACTCTTGATCTGGCCCTTCTCTTTACCCCCGCAGTGAGTTGGACAGCCATATTTGTGGTGACAATATAAACTCCCTTTTTGGTAGAAAGTTTGCAGTGTCTATTAACAGCATTTTTTTAACTCTGAAGGGCACATTTAGGAATTTACATAAAAGAAAACAGCTGGACGAGCAATTTAAAAAAGTGTTAGCAAGGATTTAGTGCAGCATCATATTGTTGTATGTGGTTACCTGGGATTGAACTGGAGGTCTTCTCTACGTCCACAGGGAACTCGCACTACTACTCGGCTGCAGCCCCGAGTTGCCTCAGCTAAGAAGGGGCCTGCACCACCACAGCAGTTCATGTCTCCTGAGCTAATTTTTTCTCCCAGCCCCCACATACTTGGTAGCAATGGCTCAGATGAACATTTACCAAGCACAGGTATATATTAAATAAATAAGAGCCAGCCACGGTGGCTCATGCTGGTTATCCCAACACTCGAGAGACTGAGGCAGGAGAATTGCCATGAGTTTGAGGCCAGCCTGAACTACTATTAATAGTGAGACTCTATTTCAAAAAACCAAAAAATTAAATAAATGATTACTCAGTACTCGAAATAAACTTTGTTTGGGGTCTCTTTTTTTTACTTTTTGTTTTGTTTTGTTTTTTTTGCTTTTTGGAGACAGGGTCTCGCTTTGTAGTTCAGGCTGGCCCTGAGCTCACTATGGTGCCCAGGCAAGCCGCCGCGAACTCAGCAATCCTCCTGTCCCTGCCTCCCGAGAGCTGGGACTACAGGCGTGAGCCACCACGTCCGGCATTGTGGTATGCGGTGTTGATTGTTGGTGGGCGTGTCTCCATGCCCAGCATTATATGTGGTTACCAGGGATCGAACTCAGGACCTTGCGCTTGCGAGGCAGGCGCCGGAACCACTGAGCTAACCCTCCGGCCCTGTTTTGTTTTGTTTTTTGAGACAGGGTCTTGCTCTGTAGTTCAGGCTGGTTTTTAAAGTCTTGGTGACGTTCCTTCCTCGGCCTCCTGAGTGTTGGGATTATAGTCCTGCTACACTGGGCTGAAAAAAACTTTAAGTGGGAAGACTCTTCAGTCTTCCCCAGAAACCTTGGTCCCAGGTCTTTTAACCTGACCCAGTCTGTTTTCCTCCTTTCTGGCATATTTTCAGGGCACTCTGCACTTACCCCATTTACATGATCTGTACCTACTACATGCTAGAGCCTTTAGAGTCACCAAGTACATTACAGTAATACATGCTAGAATCACTAAGCACGTCTGATCCCCCATCCCTCTTCTAGGACCAGGGATGGAACCCTGGGCCTTACCTATGCTAGGAAGTGTTCTACCGTGGAGCCGCATCCCCAGCCCTTTATTTAAATTTCTCAAATTTCTCAGCAAGGCTTCTTGTGCCTCTGCCTGTAATACTGGGCCACATCTGTGGAGCAGAATAAATCAGAGCTGGGAAGTAAAATGATTCTTTTGTTAAACACTGGAACTCAGTGTATTTGTGGGTGTGTGTGTCTGACTCTAAGCATTTTTAGATTTGCGTTTCTCTCTTTGATAGGATCCAAGGCCTGATCTTCCCACAAGGCAAAGTTCAGGCCTGGTTCAACTATAGTACTGGCTGTGAGACCCCCTTCCCACTCACCCAGGCTGTACAGGGCAGGGCCTGGCAGCAGTTCTTGGTTTACTATCATGGCTTCTTTCCTGGTGGTTCACGGCAAGCCCTCTGCCCAGAGCCTCTCACAGTACCGGGGAAGAGTATTTCATTTCAGCAGGTCAGGGCACAGGCAAATACTGAATATGACTGATCCAAGATGAAGGCCAAAGGCATCGTTGCTATATACAGCCCTTGCTTCTGCTTATGCATCCAGTTCATCCAGCACACATTCTCATTTCCAGTGACTTCACCTATTTGTACCTTAATTTCCTCAGCTTCAAATGGGGTGATAATGCCGATTTCATAAGTTCATTATGTGGAGGAAATTAAGGAATATTCATTCACCCAGCAAATAGCAGGCTTATAGAAAGAGCCAGGGTTGTGTAAGGGCTAAGAACAGTGGTGATCACAGAGACCCCCTTGGAACAGACATTCAAGGACTGGGCATGCTAATGAGAGAAGGAAGCAACAGAACAATAAAGGAAGCACACAGGGCCCTCAGGAAGGGCTTCATGGAGGAAAATGGAGCAAGACCTGGAGGAGCAGGCCAGTCACTCACAAGGACTGAGGAGGTGCGGGGTGAGCTACTCAAGGTGTGGCTGTGGGTGGTCCGTCAGCTATTGGGAGGGCTTGGCTCCTCTCCACTGTGTTGGGAAGTCTTTTGATGGTCTGAAGACTAGGAGTAACAGGATCTGGCTTCTCATGTGAAAGACTCTGCAGCCAGAAGACTGCAAGGGGCACAGGCAGGGCCAACAATTAGGTTGAGTTTATCCTATTCAGGCTGCAGAGTGGGCCCAGAATGGAGGCAGTGGAAATACAGGGAAATCCTGAGTTCAGGGTATGTTTTAGAAGCAGATCAGAACTTTTTTTTTTTTTTTTTGCTTTTTTTTTGAGACAGGGTCTCGCTTTGTAGTTCAGGCTGGCCCTGAGCTCACTATGGTGCTCAGGCAAGCCGCCGCGAACTCAGCAATCCTCTTGTCTCTGCCTCCCGAGTGCTGGGATTACAGGTGTAAGCCACCACACCCGGCATTGTGGTATGAGGTGTTGATTGTTGGTGGGCGTGAGTCTCCACGCCCAGCATTATTTGTGGTTACCGGGGATGAACTCAGAACCTTGCGCTTGCGAGGCAGGCACCGGAACCACTGAGCTAAACCTCCGGCCCTAGAACTGTATTAATGACAGCACCAAACACCACAATTTGTAAGATAAATTGATAAATTGAGTCAAATTTTAAAACTCTTGGGCTTCAAATACTTTATTTATTTATTTTTTTTTTGAGACAGGGTCTCGCTTTGTAGTTCAGGCTGGCTCTGAGCTCACTTTGTAGCCCAGGCAAGCCTCGAACTCAGCAATCCTCCTGTCTCTGCCTCCCGAGTGCTGGTATTACAGGCATGAGCCACCACGCCCGGCTCAAATACTTTAAAGGGCCAGGGATTTAGCTTAGTAGTTCCAGTGTCTGCCTTGTAAGCATAAAGTCCAAAGTTCAATCCCTGGTACCACACACCACAATGCCTCGCATGGTGGCTCACACTGTAATCCCAGCACTCAGGAGGCAGAGGCAAGAAGACTGCTGTGAGCTCGAGGCTAGCCTGGGTTACATAGTGAGCTCAGGGCCAGTCTGAACTACAAAGTGAGAGCCTGTCTCAAGAAAACAAAACAAGACAAAAAAGGACAAGAAATTTGAATAGACATTTCCCAACTGGATATATGAATGGGTAATGGGGACATAAGAAGATGCTGAACATTATTAGTCAATAAGGAAATGCAAATTAAGGCCACACTAGAATACATATAATGAAAAAGATAGAGGTTTTCACACAGGCATGGAGAAATGCAAATCCTCATATGCTGTTGATGGGAATGTAAAATGGTACAGCCACTTTACAAAACAGTTTGGCAGTATCTTTAAAAGATAAACATAAATTTACTATACAACCTAGCAATTATTCTACACCTAGTTATCTACCCAAGAGAATTGGAAACATACATGCAAACAAAGACTTGTATGTAAATGTTCATAGCACCCTTATTCAAAAACAGCCAAAAAGTGGAAACAACCCAAGTGCCAATCAATACTACAATGGAACACTGTTCAACAATAAAAAGGAAAATAAAAAGGAAGGAGTTTTATGTAGTGCAATATGGGTGAATCTCAAAAAAAAAAAAAAAGCTCAATTAAAGAAGCCAGCCACAAGACTCCATATTCTATGACTCTGTTTATATAAAACATTCAGAAAAAGCACATCTATGCAGGGCAGATTAATGGTTACCTGGGGTTAGGGGTGGGAACAGAGATAAACTGTCATTAGGTTTAAGATGGTGAATTTTACTGAGGTGATGGAAATGTTCCAAAACTGGGTTGGGTAAGTCTCAATAAATATATTTAAAAGTTATTAAATTCTATCTTTAAAAAGGAAAGCGTTAGCAAGATGGGTGGCACAAAATGTAATCCCAGCATTCAAGGAAACTGAGACAGGAAAAATCACAAATTCAGGGAGACCCTGTTTCATAAATTAAAAAGGGCTGGGGATTTAGCTCAAGTAGTACCACGCCTGCCTTGAAAGCACAAGGGCCCAAATTCAATCAAGTGCCACAAAATCATAAAATAAAACCCAAAAAAAGATTATGTATATATTCATTCATTCATATATATTCATTCATTCATTCATTTGTTTTTTGAGACAGGGTCTTGCTTTGTAATTCAGGCTGACCCTGAACTCACTATGTAGCTCAGGCAAGCCTGGAACTCAAAGCAATCCTCTTTTCTCTGCCTCCCATGTGCTGGGATTATAGGCTTGAGCCACTACGCTGGGCTCGTTAATTTTAAAACATTTTTTTTTCTTTTTTCTTTTTAAATGTAGGCCATGGTAGGTGTGGTGGCATACACTTGTAATCCCAGCACTCCAGAGGCTGAGGTAGGAGGATCACTAGGAGTTTGAGGCCAGCCTGGGCTACATAGTGAGCACAAGGCCAGGCTGAACTACAAAGTGTGACCCTGTCTCAAAAAACAAAAACAAAAATAAAAAAAACACTTTAAAAATGTAGGCCAAATTGGCCTTGAATTTGAAATCCTTCTGTTTTATCCTCCCAGACAGCTTCAATTACTCACAGGTGTATACTACCATGCTCTTCTAAAACTTTTTTTTTTTTTTGAGACAGGGTCTTGCTTTGTAGTTCAGGCTGGTCCTGAGCTCACTATGTAGTACAGGCAAGCCTCGAACTCAGCAATCCTCCGCCTCTGCCTCCCAAGTGCTGGGATTACAGGCGTGAGCCACCACACCCAGCACTGTGGTATGTGGTATTGATTGCTGGTGGGCATGATTCACCACGTCCAGCATTGTATGTGGTTACCGGGGATTGAACTCAGGACCTGGTGTTTGCGAGGCAGGCACCGGAACCACTGAGCTAAATCTCCAGCCTAAAACTGTTTTTTTATTTAATTATTTTGTGGTGCTTGGGATTAAATCCAGGCCCTCACACATGCTGAGCACAAACTATACCACTGAGCCAGCCCAATTTTTTTTTTTTTTGAGACAGTGTCTTGCTTCATAGTTCAGGCTGGCCCTGAGCTCACTATGTAGCCTAGGCAAGCCTTGAACTCAGCAATCCTCCTGCCTCTGCTTCCAAGTGCCCGGCATCATGGTGTGTGGTACTAATTGCTGGTGGGTGTGAGTCACCATGCCTGGTATTGTTGTATGTGGTTACGGATTGAACCAGGGACCTTGCATTTTCTAGGCAGGCGCCCAAACCACTGAGCTAAATCTCCTGCTCCCCAAGGTAACTTTTGTCCCCTTTAAAATCCCCCTACTTCACCTTATGTTGCCCAAACTGCCTTGTCTTCTGAAATCCATGAGATCAAACAATCCTTTTATTTTATTTTTATTTTTATTTTTTTTTTTGAGACGGTCTCGCTTTGTAATTCAGGCTAGATCTGGGCTCATTATGTAGCCCAGGAGAACCTTGAACTCACAGCAATCCTCCTGCCTCTGCCTCCCAACTGTTGGGATCACATTGTGGTGTGTGGTACTGGGGATCAAACTTGGGACCTTGTGCTTGCCAGGCAGATGCCGGAACCACTTTTCCTTTTATTTATTATTTTCAGGTGGTATCTTGTGAAGTTGGAGGCTGCCTTCCAGCTCTTGCTTTGCAGTCTTCCTGAGGAAATCTCCCTGGCAGCTGGGATTCTAGGTGTCTACCACAGCATAGCACCAAACAGATATGCTTGAGATGTTTTTTACCTACTAGAGGTGATGGATGTGTAAACAAATCTATCCCTTTCTAACACCTGCTTTGTGGGCTTCCACATAGGATGAGGTAGCAGACTGCCTGGGAGTGTTGCTCCCCTGGTTCCTGGCTTAGGCGTATGGCAGACAGTTGTCCCACAGGCACACAGGAAGCAAAGCTGGTTCTGGGACAAAACTAGTTTTCTCCTAGGCATGTGGGTATTGAGTGTCTGTGCAACATTTGGAGAGAGGGCTCGGGATGTGGGTCCATGGCTCTGGTGCCTGCCTCCCAAGTGTACATTCCTGAGTTTGATCCCCAGCACTGAAAAAAAAAATCCAGAGAGAGGAGCCCAGAAATACTAAGATACATGGATCTGTACTCGGGGGAGATGATTGTGCTGTGGTATACACTGGGTCATGCAGGGGAGTGAAACCTAAGAATGTGTGTCCTGAGTTCTTGCTTCACTGTACCAACTGCTTTTTTTTGTATTACCATCATCCATCATGGCAGTCAGGGTTTGCTGAACATTTGCTACAAGCCAGAGAGACTTCTAACTGCTGCACCTGTCTCCTCATCTCAGTCAGTTCTCACAAAACTTTAGTTATGAGAAAACTGAGGATCAGAGAGATGAACTTTCTCTAGGTCATACTGCTAGTGAGTTACAGAACTAGAAACACCTAAGGAAAGTGTGTAGAGTCAGAGTCCGGGTGGGTGGCATGGCTTAGTGGCAGAACACGTGTCTAGTGTGCACAAGGCCTGGATTTCTATCAGCGTGTGAAGGGGGAGGATTGAGAACCATGAGGTGATCAGTATGATTTTCTTTTCTGAAAATATTGGTTTTGAAAATTAAAACATGAATACATAACATGTACATCAAATGTTATGCACAATTTAAGTGAATACACAGTATAACCACCATCTAAATGAAGCAATGACACGTTACCAGTACCCCAGGTGCATCCCCTGTTCTGCCTTCCATCATTCCCTGTCTCTTCCTTCAAGGGAAACACAGCTATGACTTTAAATGCTATAGATCCATCAACATTTAAGGGATGGAAAGGGAAAGATGAACTTCAGAAGGAGGCTGCAGCAAATTGATTAGACAAGCAAGGCCTTATCCAAACAACTTGATCTGGGCCCCTCCTATCACATGCACACAGCAGTTAGGAGTGATGCAGCCAGAGGTGCTGGGCAGTCCTCTTGGCAGCCGTGGGAACAGACACAGCAAGCTCAGAGGTCGCAATTCATAGCAGTGCTGGCTACTTTACCTGGTCTAGGGTAGTGGAGCCTGTGAGGTCACTTGTAGCATCTTGTGTTTAATAGCAGCAGCAAGAATTTTTGCACGATGTCCAGTGGCTTTCTCTGTTATCTCTGTTTCCTCCAAATTATCACTCTTTTTCTAGTTCTGGGAATTGAACTCAGGACCTTAACCTTATAGGCAGGTATGATGCCACTGAGCTGAATCTCTGGGCCTGGGTATGGCTTTTTTTTTTTTTAAGAATATTTATTTATTTATTTATTTATTTTTTGAGACAGGGTCTCACTTTGTAGTTCAGGCTGGCTCTGAGCTCACTATGTAGTCCAGGCAAGCCTGGAACTCAGCAATCCTCCTGCCTCTGCCTCCTGAGTGCTGGGATGACAGGCGTGAGCCACCACGCCCGGCACTGTGGTATGTGGTATTGATTGCTGGTGGGCGTGAGTCTCCACGCCCAGCATTGTATGTGGTTACCGGGGATCGAACTCAGGACCCTGCGCTTGCAAGGCAGGCGCCGGAACCACTGAGCTAACCCTCTGGCCCTAGAATTTTATTTTTTACACATAAAGGTTGGTGAAAAATCCTTAGTTTATTATTAAAGAAAACCCAACATTTCAATTTTAAAAATTATCTAAATTTACTCATTAAATACTATTTATGTTTTCTAAAATAGAACTTGAAAGCACCCAGCATGCTTAATCTCAGTATAAAAGATTCAAGACCAGGCCAGAGATTTAGTTCAGTGGTTCCAGTGCCTGCCTAGCAAGCAAAAGATCCCTGGTTTGATCCCCAGCAACCACATATAATACTGGGCATGGTAACTAATGCCCACCAGGGATCAGTACCACATACCACAGTGCCGGGCTTAGTGGCTCAAGTTTGTAATCCCAGCACTTGGGAGGCAGAGGCAGGAGGATTGCTGAGTTTGAGGCTTGTGTGGGCTCCATAGTGAGCTCAGGGCCACTGAACTACAAAATGAGACCCTGTCTCAAAAAAAAAAAAAAAAAAAAGAAATTCAAGACCAAGCATAAATGCTACATGCATGGAGGCAGACTACAATTTATAGTCATCGTCATCATCTTCATGCTTTCTTTTCATTGCTTGTGATGGCAGTATTTTGTGAAGGTACTGTATTAGTGGTAATGAGTTTTTGGATTGAACATTCTGAACTGCTGGGGTTGCAGGACTGGGGGCTTTGACAGCAGGGGTCTGAAAGGTAGATGCCTCCTGCCATAAACCTCTGCGGAGCAGGAGTATGTCTAGAGCCCCTACTCTGACTGAAACAGACATGGCCTGTGGAGTTGGTCTTCTAGTAACTGAACCAACACTGAACCACAGAACTGTCATTCTTCCTGCAGAAGTAGATTTCTTTCTTTTTTTTTTTTTGAGACAGGGTCTCGCTTTGTAGTTCAGGCTAGCTCTGAGCTCACTATGTAGCCCAGGCAAGCCTCAAACTCAGCAATCCTTCTGCCTCTGCCTCCCGAGTGCTGGGATTACAGGCATGAGCCACTACGCCCGGCTTTTTTTTTTTTTTTTTTGAGACAGGGTCTCGCTTTGTAGTCCAGGCTGGCTCTGAGCTCACTATGTAGTCCAGGCAAGCCTCAAACTCAGCAATCCTCCTGCCTCTGCCTCCCGAGTGCTGGGATTACAGGCGTAAGCCACCATGCCCGGCACTGTGATATGTGGTATTGATTGCTGGTG